>JAHWXV010873801.1:0-17833 GCA_024586415.1 Phrixothrix hirtus
GTGCGTGCGTGCGTGCGTGCGTGCGTGCGTGCGTGCGTGCGTGCGTGCGTGCGTGCGTGCGTGCGTGCGTGCGTGCGTGTGTGTGTGTGTGTGTTTATGTGTGTGTTTACAGAGTATAAAAGAAATACAGTATGTTCTTGCCACAGGTGATAGAAGGCATCAATAGAAATAAAAAAGTATTATACAACAATAGTCCCCAACCTAACGGTTTTCCTGAAAAAGATTGGTGAAGATGAAAATTTTGTCGTAACCTAATTCAATAATTAACGAATATTTTTTCAGGAGTTTGGTAGAAATTCTAAATTGATCAAAGATTAATTTAGTTATTGAAAGGGAAATAAAATGTTTCAAAATATCTATACTATCTACTACAATCTGTAACTGATGATTTATTACATTTAGCTCTTGTCGTACAATAATGTTAGACACAATTAGTACGAATAAAATTTCGAGTTCATAGAAATATTCCGGAGAATTGACTTTATCGACGTTTTCAAAATACAAAAATTGCAGATACCTTTAAGTAACTCTAAAATTAGGGATATGCGAACAACGGATGTTAACCTGTTTGATTACAGTAAGGTAAATAATAAGATATCATAAATTTTGTTCGTTGATACAGACAATGAGGGTATCTTTTACTTATCCCGAATAATGCATGAAAATAGATAAACATAATCCTAAGTTAGGAAAGGCAAAAAGTTTATTATTGAATGTGTTATAATAACACATGGTACAATAAGAACTATAATATTATAATTATGCACGAGAGAATAGATTGTAAGTAGGAGGTGCAGTCGAATGCGACAACTTCGCAGTTGTGTAATTGACCGTATCCTAGATTTTAATGCTATACTTTTTCTACGACGAACGAAAAAGAATTAGAAAGTTTTCATATTACATCAATGGTACAATTGAAAAATTAAATTTGGCGTTAGTCAAGTAAGGAATACGGATTACCGAATTACAAATTTTTTAAAATCTTCAATCTCTTTTGGATAATTTTATATGTTCTTAAAAAAATTCGGTAATTTTAGTTATCAGTATATAATATTTTAAAATTGTATTACTTTATTGCCGCCATTAGTCCGAAATTCGTGTGTAATATAACTAAGATATTACGTAGCTACTCCAAAATACACAATGAAACATTTAAAATAATAGATGTAGCAAAAATATTTAAAAATAAAAAATTGAAATAAATTGTATAAGTTAACGTTTAATTGTTTATAACAATAAGCATTATGCAAGGATTATGATCACTGCGAATAACCAAGACACGTATACACTTGGATTTCATTAAGTGTTCAGGTTGTTCAAGTATTCGTGTGGATTCCCGTCCACTCTCATTCCATTGAAAATTACAGTGTTGTTATATTCTCTCTGAAGTATGCTGAGCACACCGAATAGGTATTAGGATCTAAAGATGCACAGCACGATTTTTCTTTTCGATGCTTACTTTATTTAACCACTCATAAATGGAAATTTGTTCGATGAGGACGAACATTACCGGCTATTAAAATGAATCTTTATCTATTGTAATTATAGATGGAAGACTGAAGAAGACATCTCGATATCTATAGGCAAATTTTGAACTAAGGGATATTTCTTATTCCAATTTGACGCTCTTTTAAGGTACCTACGTTTATTGTTCGGTTTATTGTTAAATCTGGATCATGACTGGAATGAACTTGAGCGCTCATGATATTCAGTAGGAAATACAAACTATTGGTCGATGAGCATGCAAAGGCGATTTTGTTCGATATTCGAGTTTCAGTAATTACAGTAAGCTTATTACGAAACTGTAGTGCGGTCGCTGTTTGGTTTGTTCGCACGAATTATGACAGATATTGATCGTTTATTGTAGAAGCCAACTTTAGCTTCGCCTTTGATGGATTTGTCGCTTTCCACACAGTTGGGCAACAAAGTATGTTTCATTAATTTCCAATCTATCAATGGTTTTCCAATTAATGGATACTAGATCGTGCTGCATTGCTATTTCTCAATTTTTTCTAACGAAAACTAAGCTACTTAATGTAGAGAGTACTGGCATTACGTGATTTGTACAGAAAGAAACTGTATGCTATATTAAACAAATTATAACAGTTATAAATGCTAGCAACTATGTGATATGAAACAAAAAACCTTAAGGTAAGAGAATAAACAGTTGCAATAAACCACGCAATGAATTTAATAACTAACGTGGAGGTAATTGCGAGTATGTTATGATAAAATGCTTAAACTAGTCGCATCATATTCATTCTACACAAACAAATTGAACCTGTTAAACAATAGTGTAACTTGAAACTTGTATATATATATTTATGTATAATATCCCATAATTGCTTTAGAAGTGCACTTAAAAGTGCTTTATCTGCTTATTTCAGTTGGTTGGCGAAATGTTAACATAATTTGTTACATTTTAGAGTGGTTGTTGAACTAGTGCTGCCCTTTTGGAAGTTACTAACTTATTTTTGTCCTATTTTGTGAGCATGCGTATAGAAACGCCTTAGAGAAATCAATAAAGAAAATAAATTAATCGTGATGGTTTATGTAACCTCAGAATAAACATTCTACATTAATAGTTTACATGGAATCTATTTATGAGTATATTACACAAAATGTCTGATCATTTGCGTTACTACTATCGTGTTTTTATAGAAGTTATCTTTAAAATTAAGAATTAATGTAAATCTAACATATTATGCTTCAGAACATCCATAATAAATATTTTAATTCTTACAGTTGGTATTTTGGAAAAATCTGATTTGATTTAGCAGCGAATCTTTTTCCTATTTTCTTTTAAATTCTATTTGAAAAGAATAGTGCATTTGAAAAATGTAGCGTAAAAATATATTTTATGGAACGTCATTTTTCATACTGTCACTATTAGATTTATACTTGATGCGTTTATACATAAAAAAGGATAGACATTATTAAAATTTTTAATCAATCGTAGCGTGTAGCTTTTAAAATGGCACGCTATACAAAGTCTTTCTTTTATCTGATATCAACATTGGTATGTTGCAAGTTTTTAGAAATACAGCAATGGTTGCGGCTTTGAATCTCTTCCACCTTTCAAGATAGTAATGTTAACATATGATAATGACATTCTGTATAACGCATTATTTTAAATGCTACATTACTAAATTAAGAGTTTCATTAAAGGCTATGTAAGGAAAAGAGATGTGTTTATAGAAACGTCCTTATACATACACTTAATTCTGTTTTCACATGATCTTTTTGACACGATTTACAAAAAAATAAATTAAATTTCGTTTTAACACGATTTCATACGATTTAGCACGATTAAAAACATCTGTTAGATTTAAATTGTAAGAAACATTAAAATTTATTTCTATTATATATTTTCTAGAAATATGTATTTCGGGAAATTCCGTTCTCTTGTTGATATAAGCAAATTTACTTATCAGAGTAATTTAAATATTTTAGTTTTTTGTCTACTTTCAATAAAAGTGGGCGTGTTTTATATAAGCTTTTTTTTATACTTATAAAGAAAGCTACATAACATAATATAAAAAACTTGGTAAGAAAAAAGCTACACCATATTTTTCTATACGCGGAGTTATTCATATTTTTATTGATTTTTAAAATTTTTTTATCTTTTAAGAAATAAGTCGAAAACTACAATTATGACACAAAAACAGAAAACCATTTCTATAGAAGATAAAATCGAAATCTTTTTTGTTGTGAATATCGTAATTTACACATAATGAATTGTAAGATAACTTTTGCGAATACTGAGCAAACGAAAGTAACAAGAACGTATTGTGGGTGAATTGAGTTGCCCAAAACACAATGTAATATTTCCCGCTCAATTATTTTGTTTTGCGATTACATTTCTTTACGGCTAATGAGCTTTATCCAGAAAGCATTAATGGATTTCGCCACTTGAGTTCTATTCATTTGAGTGTCAACTTATCTGACTCTGCCAGTGTGTCTCGTGTGTATGAAACTTCAGATGGAAGTTAAGTCTTAATGAAATCTCAAGGTTTGGTTTTAAAAAACGAACGTTACGCAGAAATCGTTAGTAAAACTAAGGAAACTAGGGAACGGAAACGTAATTGACTTTAATTTTCATCAGATCGGTATCGTGGATTAGAAAGATTTGATTTACTAACAATCGGTGAAAAAGAAATGCTCAAATTATCGTTATGGAACTAAGATTAGTTTTCTAGTATCCAGTTAGTAAATATATGTATGACGTGATCCGTGCAGAAAAATCTACAAAAAATGAATTGTAACAATAATATTACAATATTACTCAGGAAATAATTATGATTTATTTAAAAATATGCTAATTGTGCTAATGGAGACTATAAATTCATATTCAATTATCAAGATCAACTAACGAAATTTATGGTGCTTAGACTATTAAAAACATAAACGGCAAATGAAGCTACAGACATTCTTCTTCTTCTTTTATCTGTCAGGAGCTTCAAATATGTTACATATGGGCAAGAACTTTGTAATAATCTATGTACCTAGTAAAATATTTTGCTTCTTCTTTTATACAGGGTGGCCAAACAATTTTAAAACAAAGGGAAAGCTTTTTTATTTCTGGTTTTCAATTAACTACGAAAATACGCCGGAATTTTTTAAGATCATTGAAAAGTTAGCCGTAAGTTGGTCAGCCATTAAATTAGCCCCGTCATTCTCATAGACAGGGTTCCATTAAGCGAGACAATCGGGATGTTGTGACAGTCTTGCCTGGATGTCAAACAAGTTTTGCAACAGTTGGGCAAAAGGTTTTTGTATTATTTAGAGCAAGAAAAATCACAGTCTCCATACTGGTACAAAAAAAACCCCTTACGAAGCAATACTTGGTACCCTACAACAGAATGGATTGCTGAATACGTTCTTGAATAAAACTGTCATAAATGACATTGAAACTGAAGAGCAACTTCAGGTACCTAAATGAAAAACCCGATTCAAATTCCGATGAAGGGAAAATGGAAAATCAATAAATGAGAGGAGTAAAAACTACAAGCTTGTAGTCTGAAAATGAGAAAACAAATAAATGCAGTATTTGTGGTGATATTTACGAGCCAAAATATGCGTGCATAGAATGTAATAGCTCTTTTCATGCTCCCCGTGGCGCAGATTTGAATTTATCATTATGTAAATATTGTGCTAATAAACGAGGCTGTAAACGAGGTCTCAAAGAACAGGCACAAAATGCTATCTTAGTCGCAACACAAGTTTGCTCCCATTAATGTGGGCGGTAATATACTGGTAGGCATACTTGAGGTAGATCGTGGCTCCTTGCATTGTCTTAGAAATTATTATGGAAAAAAAACTGATCAAGAATTGTAAATTTGTAAACTGGAAATGCTGTATAGCCGAAATGAGTTTTAACTATTACCAACAAATTTTTTATCTTTAAGCATTATCTCAGATTTTTCTATCGCTATGTGTTAGTAGGCAATGATGAGTTCTGGATATAAGCAAGGATTTATTCGATACTGTTGCCTGAAAGGATGTCACACAAAGGCGGTGCATTTATGAAGCGGCATTTAACATGCAATTCCCAATGTCATAGAAGCAACCCCTGTTGCGATGTTCTATTTACCTTTAAAATTCATAATATGTTGAAAGAAAGTTCCTTTGGTTCTTGTTTTTTTGTAAGACTTTTTATAATATGCATGTGTTGAAGATATACAAATGTTTTGTTGTTTTTCATCAGATTTGTTAATAAGTTTGAATACAAGTTTTTTACTCCATTTATTATTTTAGTTAAAACATGTTCTGGGCAAAGTGTAACAGCCACGACCTGACCTAGGCAACGAAAGACATTCCCAAAGTGAATTAAATCTGTGATAAACAATACTTTACGTTGTGAGTGAAAAAATTTGCACATGACGCGTTCTGGTTAATTTTTGTTACTCGCTATCCACAAAAATGAGCTCTCAGGGCATCGGGTCGCGGAAAACAAATCGGACATTTTCCAATTTCAGCTATTGCGAATAAGAAAGATACATATACACACAAACATGAGGATAACACGTGTTTCTCCTCTCTCCCCGATTTAACTTATGCTAAGTATGAAAATTAAGCGATGAAACTATCTTGATTGCAAATTATAGTAAACAAAAAGCATAACTACATAGCACCAGCTTTAAAATAATTCCCTGACGAATCTATATTGTATCTTTGTATATGTGTTTGCCATTGGTGAAAACCGTATTATAGCTCATCGACCGTCAGTACTTTAAGACGTTCTGCCGTTTTCTTCTTTATATCATCGATTCCAAACTGAGTCTCTTAGCCTTGATTTTTATCCCGGGAAATAAAAGGAAGTAGCATGCCTACGAGTAGGTTAGTATGCATGGTCGTAATTACGTTGGAGGTTAAAAATTGTTTCACAGATAAAACGTTAAGAACAGGAACGTTTTCCTGACACATATTCATTCATTTGTCTACAACTCGGGTCATTTCTTTCGCACTCGTCCCCTCAAGCATTGCTGTAAACTTGATTTTATCATTTTGGATTTTTTTACTCTGGGTGAGTCTGAAGTATTTCAGTACATAGACTTCATTTAGCTTCTGGGTCGTACTGGAAAGTCTACATGTAAACACAGAATTCAACAAACATGAAATTTTGTTAATTGTATCCAAAATGCCAGGTTAGTTTGAAATTCCTTCCGATTCAATGTAAGATTCTTGGGAACAATTTATGACATATTTATATTGTTGTTCAAAATTTATCTGACAACCACTCTATTGACATTTAGTTTCTCAGCAATCATTCTTATACTCAAATCTCTATCTTTTCTAATAATGTCTCGAACTTTTTCAACATTTCTGTCATTTGTCATAGGCATCGGGCATCCGGTTTTTCACCATTCTCAAGTTCTGCTCTGCGCGCAGTGAACCACCTGCGCCATTCAGAAACACACACTCGATATATACAATTCTCTTCATAAACTCCTTTGTGTGTACAATAAGTTTCTGTAGAACTTTTGCCAAGTTTTACAAAAAACTTTATATCGACTTTTTGTTCATTTTTTGAGTCTAAGATAATATTCGTCAAAACGACACAGCACGAATGTCGACATGCCTCAATAATTTAGTCAATAATTGGAATAGCTATTTAAAACTTTAAACTCCCACTATAGAAGCTCCATACAGATTAATTGCATAGTTACCAGTAAATACTTCAATTTCGTAATTTAATTGTCATGCCTTGTATATATAGTAAAAAGTAAAACATTGTATACGTCAATTTTGGATTTCTTTATACCATACGTTAGTATCACAATTTCGTTCCCGAATTTAACCCCCTCCACGTGATTGTTGCCCGGTACCCGAAACCTCGTTTGAAATTATTTTAAATTATCTATCCAACGGCGTATAGAAATTAAAATTCGTATATTTTGAGAAAATTACAATTAAACTTTAAATTTAATTTACATTTACTTTAATTCAACACTATGTATTTTAAATTGTCATTCAATATTTGGCAAAAATGCGCTTAGACTTTTCCTTATGGAGTAATCTCAAATCCAAAGCGTATGAAACTAAATCGGAGTCTATGTTGAACTTATGGCATCGAATTGTTGAGGAATGTGTTCAAATTGAGAGGAAGACTCTACAAAAGGACAGAGCGGAAATGGTTGAAGTGGAAAACGAAGCACATTTTGAACATCTTCTGTAGTGAAGTCTTTGAATTTTAAATAAAATTATAAATGGGTTCTCTATACGGGGGTTACCTTGCGTAAACTTTTTTATAAATTTTTCAAAATCTACGTAATCGAATTTCAGTGCATTTAAACCATTGAATAGATAATTAAAATTTCTTTCAAGTGAGATATTATTAAATAATCCTGCTATTTAAAAAAATTGAGGGGGTAGCTGAAATTCTGATATTGACGTATGCTTGAATTGAATGAAAAGTTGACATGTAGCAATGTTTTTCCTTTTTACTTGATATATAAAAGTTAAATCAGGGGAGATTCTAACACAGTATACAGGATGGTTCATTTTTTTATTATACAATTATAACTTTGTATTATTAAGAACATTATAAAATTGTAAAGGAAAAATTTGTTTATTAGTATGAGGTCGAAAGTTTATGTAAAAATAAAATTTTCATGGCCGACTATTTTCACTTAATAATATTAAGCCTTTTTATTTCAAATACTTTTCCTGTATAGTTTTATAAGTCCTTGAAAATAGTTAAATTCTTTATTCTAAAATGTAGATTCATACTAATTTTATTGAGAAATAAAAGGCTTTTGAAGTTGCCCTGAAACATTTGCTTATTGCACACAACAAAAACATTTTCATCCTTTTGTATCTCTTACTTCTTAAACGGCGTCGCTTAGAGAAGGTGCTGAAGGTGCACTAAAATAGACGATAGTGTCGATTTCGTTGGTTTCTCCATCTTCCATTCTATTTAATTCTGTTCAACTTTTGTGTTTCGTGAAACTTCTAAAGTTTGTTAACGGTTTGTATAAATATGAAAATGTTGTGTAATGGATAGTTTTCTATCAGGATATTGGATATAATTTACATAAAAGTTAGCAGCTTAGTAACGGTTGTCATTTGATAAGTAATAATATGACAACATATTAAACTTTTCTAAATTTGTAACATTCATATTTTATTATCTTTCAAATATATTAAGTGCAATCTTCCACTAATTAATCAATTATTCTAGATAAACATAAATATGTGGCATACACAGCTTATACTTCGTGGTTGATACGTTGTTACACTATGCATTAGGTTACTGTTTTACGGCAACTTGATAAACTTTTTTTATGTTGTAGGTTTATTTATCAAGCTGAATAGTATATATTTACATTTTTAAATAGAAAATTTAGCTATCTTCAAGAACTTATAAAAATAAACAGGGCGTTCTATTTAAAATTAAAAAAGAATATTTTGTGCAAACTTCGAGAACTTAAATTAACAACTAATTTTCCAATCAACTATTTGGCAATTTTCGGATAGCTGTAAAGGGGCTGGCTTTATTATTTTCACCTCGAATGAATTTTTAAAAAGTTAGTTATGCAGTGGCATATCATATTATCATTTGGTTTTTCGCTAAAAGTTTCATAATTGTATTTCTTTCCTGTTTAGAGTAATTCGGTATTATTGAAGCCTCTATTTTGGTCTTTGAGAAACGAAAATAATCTTTTCCTCGAAAACGCTAAAATCTATGTGAATACTTGTTAGATAAAAGGTGCATTCAATTTGATGTAAAATTATAATATGAAATACATTTAAAATAACGAAGTTAGAGGCAATTTCAGATATTGCCGGAAGTGCTGCCACCTTGAAAATACTTTTATTAGATAGAACAGATAACAAGATAATTTACCAAAGTTTAACTTTTATTTCTTTATTCGTTTTCTACTTTTAATAGGTCATGACGGTGAGACACCCTGTATATACTATAAACATACATATGCGCATATAAAAAAATAAGAAACATTTTACAATCAAAGAAGTTTAGAACTAAGATACATTTCGGTCAAAGTTATTTGTTAAATAATAAATTTATAATTTAAAGTATTATTTTGAGGATGTGTTAAAAATTAAGGTCACGTATGCACGGTTCTCAAAATTTGATAACTAAAGGTTTTTCTACGCACGTTGATCATATACTAATATTATGCATAAAGAAGTTTTCTAAGTTGCAAATTACTTTGTCTAAAAGATTTTACTAAAATTGGAAAAATTGTTCGTAGTTCAGTAATTGTCCAAATAACAAAGCCACATCGAGGGCAGATATAAAATGCAGAGAATATCTACTATGTTCAATTATAGCTTATAATTCTATAGAAAATCGACTTTCTGTTGTTGCGTTAGCGTTGGCGTTGACTGTTCGCCATGGTTAGCGAATGGTATTAGTTTTAACTCATTTCGTTTTTATGAATTATTCTTGAGCGATGTAAAAGTTTCCTCCGTTCTCTATTTAGTTCTTTAAAAGATTAAACACGTCTATAGCTTTAATTTGAATTACCCTTGATTCCGGAGGATGTAATTGTAGGGATATGTATAGGTCATTAATCCAAATACTTAACACCTTATCGATTTATTCTGTAATACTATTTCGCAATAGGTACTTTTTTAAACATTCAAATATCGATTATGTCAAACAACGCTTTCTATCTATTTCAATTAAGTTACACTTAATGAAATTTATTTCCAATTTAGTTTGTTATATTTAACTTTTTCTGTAAACATATTGATTTTACTTTATTTAACCTCTTGTATTAAAAGATGGAACAAAATTAGAACTAATGTTTTATAATCGTAAATGTTTTAGACATAAATACTCACTTTTAAATTAATAAGTAACAAAGTTGATCCAACTAACATTACTAAATTATTATGAATGCCTCAAAAACAAATATAATCGTGTGCAAACGTGGATAGAGCGACATTAGAATGATAATATAATATTTTATATTTACTTATGCCTTAGACTGTTTTGTCAATGAAGAAAAATAAGATTCCTGATTTTGAAATGAAATTCTGTATTTAGGCTTAGTATTCAATAGTAAACAAATTTTTCTTATAACTTTTTTGTTAGTAAAAGTAAAGACATCTATCTCTTGAGAAATCTTAATATTTTTTAAATTATTGAACACCCCGTACATTAGATCTTTTTCTTTAATATCAATGTTAATTTTTAAAGTAGTAAAATGTTTTACACATAGTTATTTTTTATCGGAGAGAAAGAAATAAAGTGTTTTCATGTGAAAAGTAATCCCAGGACACACTGTATATTTCAGAATTAACGAAATTATTAATTTGATAACAATGAAGAATACGTGCATCCCTTGAATAAATAAGATACTATTTTCCACAAAATTAAGATTATTAGGAAAAGAACAAGGAATCTTTTATTTTATGGGCAAATATACTTAATTGATTATATAAAACTTCACGTGTGAAGATATACGTGCCGTAAAAAGTGTAGTGTTTCAGTAAAATTTATTATTTCCACCTTATAAAAAAGTTTTACAAGATTGGTTAATATTTTGGCTTTACAATCAATAACCTATACAGACCATAAAAAATACAATACCTAGAATTTGTAGTTGATCGTTTGTTTTAAAATTTTTACAAGAGATGTATTTTACCACTACAAACAAACGATTAAAATTTGAAAACAAAAGAACAGAAATAAAAAGGTTTTTTCAATAATGAGTTGCTCCGCCACGATTTGCTATGCACTCATTTAGACTGCGTGGCATTCTGTCAATCAAGGGATCAAAATCGGCTTGTGGTATATTATTCCAAGCTTCCTGAATCCGTAACAGAAGATGGTGTAAGTCGTCTGGAGGGTGTGATAAATCATTCAGCCGGCTACCGATCACATCCCATACATGCTCAGTTGGTAACAAATCGGGCGACCGAACAGACCATGGGTGGAAGAACGACAATGCTAGGCTTCTTTACAAAAGAGTGTTGTAGCCCGCGCAGTATGTGGGCCCGCATTATCTTGTTAGAAAATGGAATTTTCCAATCCCCGAAGATAAGGAAATGCAACAGGCTTCAGTACATTGGCAATATAACTGGATGCGTTTAAGTTGCCGTCAATGAAGACCAAGGGTGATCTGTTACCATGACGTATTGCACCTCATAACATTAGTCCTAGTGTGAGAACTATGTTGTGCTCCACAACAAATGCAATTTTGCTTTCTCCGCGTATCCGCCTGACTCGTTACAGAACACAACTTGAAGTCATTATTGTGCCTAAGTCGCTCTTTCGTTGCTCCATTCTAACCTGGGGCACGGTGAAGTAGTACCAGAGGAAGACACAACAATGGGCGGTACCAATTCAGTCCATAAGATTTTATCTGGCAATAAATAAACAGATAACATTGGAATTCTGCATCTTACACTTCCCATCCAGTCTATTGCAATTGAACGAGTTGTGGAAAATCTATGTCTTGTAGCCAAAAGTCTTAAATGACATTCTTCACGATATGAAGTCTCCTAAGGACATCTAGATCTAGGGCGGCGTTATTAAAATCCTTCTTTGGATCATTTAGACCAACATCTCACCACCGTTGGAACATCACGATTTAATGGCTAGCAATATCTCTAAGTGAAGGTCCGGCCTCGCACATGCCAATAATACGATTTCGTTCAAAATCATTTAATTGCCGATAATTTTCATCTTGACGACCTCTTGCTATTCTTAAATGTTCAGAAAGCTATAGTGGACAAACAATTCCAAAATTGACAATTGTCACACACCGATTGTTTTATTTCATACAATTTATTGTTACTAACGTGAAAACAAACAAATTAAAAAAACAACAATCGATAGATAGACTTTATTTAAATTTTAATCATTACTTTATTTCGTCAAAATACGTATTTTCTGAAACTCATTAAAATTGATCAACAACTTTCATGTGTTGCGATTTCTTCGGAAGTCAGGGTATATAAAGTAATTAAAATAATAACCAAAAATTATATATCTGCAAATTGCATATTATAAAAAGGACCAAATAACAAATTTATAAGGAACGGCGGCACAGCTTGTAGCTTTTATTTTCACTCTATAATATTCAAATATTTATTTGGATAGGTTTTACGCAGTGTTTGTCGCCATAACATTCTCAATTGCCGTCTTCTGGAAGCGTAATAAATATGCGTTCTAGTGCTTTTACAGAAGTAATTCTTCATTCAAATATAACGTAATATTTACAATCTTTATACTTTTCTATCTACATCAATGTCTATACACTTGTTATAATATGAATCAATACAAGGTTGCTTTAAAATGATTTCAGAAATCTTTTATGAGTTATGTTCACAAAAAAATAATAAAAGATATTAAATAGGTTTAATTTGGATACAATTGAATTAAGAAAATTCTTGTAAAATTTTTTCAGGACTTCTGATATGCAATATTCATAGTTAAGTTTAATCCCAATTTGTGAAGAAATCACGTACGTTTATTGAAGTGCTACTCATATTAGAAGTCATTGCACAGTGTATTGATAAATATTTAGCGTAAGCAAAATTGATAAAAAACTCGATTCTGGTTTAAATTACATTTGGTTGTGTACAATGTTCTATTGTCCAATTTTTCAATGTTTTTTGTGGAAGTAAAATTTTCAAAAAATGATAAAAACACTATAGATTTGTATAGTGCCTGTGCACTTTTTTAAACTAATGAACGGTTTGTGTTGTTATAATTAGTATACGTGCGCTTTTCCAACAAGTTCTTTATTAGTAATAAGTATATCGTTTGGTATCTGTTAACAATGGAACGTATCGGAACTTAGAACGAGCTTGTATTGTGTATGGCGAAGCTCGCGGAAATGAGGAAAATAATATCCTAACTTAAAAATTAAAAAAGGTGAATAGGATTTATAACAAATTAATGCTTCACGGTGGTCGTAATTCGTATTTCTTTATGAAAACATCTTCAAACAACTGTATTAAATTTACACTTTATCACTATTAATTATTTTTTTGTAAATTACATTATCTCTTTGATCATTTTATACAGCATCCAAATTAAATTTTTTAGGATAATGCAGCAACAAATAAAAATTAGGCCATTATTTGTGACAACAAGTCAAGCGCCTATCGATTAACAATCGTAAGCAAATCAAGTAGTGCAATTTAATACGTTGTTACTATTTGTTATGGCGAGAATTTCATTGAGCATTTGTATTTGAATGTTTGTAACGATTTGTAATAAATGTCAGTGAGTCATAAAATGTTTATCATATACAAAATTTTCAAAAAAGAGTTTAATGGAATTTAACAATTTCGGAAATGTATCTCTTCAAATACGTAGAATTACACATTTTATTTCTACAACTATTTCAAAACAACCCTGTATATGAAGCGAATGTGATTCAATCACCTACTATAAATTAGATGCACTGCATTCAGCAATGGTTTCTATGATGTCAGACCTTCAGTATTCTATACTACTTTATTAGGTTATTTGCCTATGAAACACTTCTTCAAAAATTCGATTTCTCTATATATTTATGGTGTGAGTTTAATAATAAAGAAACAGTAATTTATCATTGAAAATTGATTTATTATTTTTCAAAACCAATTGTCAAAACATTTTTGCCGTTCTGTTTGAGGCATCTCTAAAACATGGTTTTTGAATACATTTGCGGCTTCTCCCGACGAAAATTGTTGTCCACGCAATTTATTCTTGACGCTTGGGAACAAAAAGAAGTCATTGGGTGCCAAATCAGGACTGTACAGCGAATGACCCATTCATTTGATTTTTTGAGTGTTCAAATAATCGGTTATTAGACGAGATGCGTGAGAGCTCGCATTGCCGTGATGCAGAATGATCCTACGATCCTTGTTTGTTTTCCTTATTTCTCTGAAGACTTCCGGCAAACCAATGGTGGTGTACCATTCAAAAGTGACCATTTTATGTTCCTGTAAAGGCACTGTTGCCACATGACCAGTTTTTCAGAAAAACAGGCGACCATTTGTTTCGAAGTGCTTCGAGCGCGAACAACTTTTGTTGGGTTTGGTTCATCTTAAAACACCCATACAGTCGACTGCTGCTTACTTTTCGGCTCATACGCATATATTTATAATTCGTCACCTGTTACAATATTATATGCGTCTTTTGAAGCACCGCCATTATATTTCGTAAGCATTTGCTTTCATCAATCGACACGGGCATCTTTTTCAAATGTTTTCAAATTATATGGGATCCAATGAGAACAAACCTTTTTCACGGCTAAATTTTCATACAATATTTTATATATGCTGGTTGAACTAATGTATAAGGTTGCCTCAATCCTACAGTATGTCACATGACGATCTTACTATATCAGTTTTTGCACAACATTAATGTTTTCTGGCACAACAACTGATTTTGGATTACCTTCACGATTTTCGTTGATGAGCGAACGGCGGCCACGATTAAACTCATTAAATCAGCGTTTCAGAGTGACAAAGGATGGGACTTCATCGCCAAAACTGGAAGTAGGTTAATCGATGCACTCTTTTCTAGATAATCCATGTCGAAAGTCGTAATAAATCATCGTACGAAAATTTTCACAAGTTATTTCCATTTTTACGCCGAGGAACAATTTTCAAGTCACTATAATCACGACTAATCACGCTCAAACCTCAAAATGTTCTGAATAAAGTTATGTTCAAAAATATCCAACTTTCCATTACAAATGCTAGATGGCCTCTCAAACACTGTGTTGCCAAGGCTTACAATATAAATAGTGCCTCACATATACTGAATAAAGTGTAATTTAAATAAATATAAAATAATAATGAATTATCAATGTATTTATTTATTGTTCAAATTATAGTCTTC
The DNA here is from genome assembly GCA_024586415.1 of Phrixothrix hirtus. Taxonomy (NCBI): domain Eukaryota; kingdom Metazoa; phylum Arthropoda; class Insecta; order Coleoptera; family Phengodidae; genus Phrixothrix; species Phrixothrix hirtus. Next base: position 15,320 of record JAHWXV010873801.1, read on the forward strand.
CCCAAATGTTAATAAGATTAAGTTAAAAAATTGGACGATTATTAAAATTATTGAGTATTACAGAACATTTTCGCTTATAAATGAGACTCAATTGACAATTAAAACTCAAAAATTATGATTAATGTGTCTAAAATAACTTACTTATTTTAAACACAGTAATGATGGTTTATGACTCTTAATTGTCAATTGAGTCTCATTTATAAGCGAAAATGTTCTGTAAATACACAATAATTGTAATACTCGCCCAATTTTTTAACTTAACATTATTAGAATGTGGGGAAGATTACAATTTGAACAATAAAAATTACATCGATAATTTTTTATTATTTCATGCCATTTTAATTTAATTTTACATTCAATATCAATATGAACCAACTTCAATATTTAAAGTGTAATCTGTCAAAATATTAAACAAAAAAAGATACCTACTGTCTGAGCTAATTCACCACTTATTTATATAAAATTGTTGCAGCATCTTTCTTGAACTTGTTCTACTATTTATTCATTTATTATATTTCTTGTTTAAAACATTTGTTTGACAAGTGATTAAATATGAACTTTTTAAAGGAACAAAGCGTGGAATTACTAAAGTATCCATCAAAGATTTATCTGTATACAAATACATCGCGCACAGTTTGTGATATTTGAATGCAAATTAAGCGGTTAGAAACTTTGAACATATAGTTTCTAGCCGCCTAAAGAGTAATGGAGTTCCATTTTAATGAATAATTTACTCGAATGTATAAATTTGTAGATATAAAAGAACATTTTGAAAATATAATAGAATGTTATTCGCAAGCAGTAAAAGGGTTACTAGAAAACATGATTCAAATATTGCAATGGTAATTTTAGTACTAGTATAACTGTTACAGTGTGATCTTAAAAAATCTAGTACTAAACAAAATGACACAAAAGATTAAGAATATACACTTTCACTAATTTTCAAGCATAGAATTCTAAATTACGAAAATCACAGCTGAAAGACAATTTAACCTTAATTTATAAATACAAAGTGTCACTGACTGCGCACTGACAACGTATAAAATGAGTTGTTTAGACTATGAAGAGGAAAAATTAATCCATATTGTGTTTAGATAGCCAATTATTTAAGATGTTGATCACACTAATTATTATAATGTCATAGCTAAAGGGAATGTTTGGAAAACCATAGGAAATGTATTAAATGAAAATATTTGGTACCTATTTATTTTTTCCTCAATTAACGACTGTCTCTCGTGGCATCCTATTGTGATGGTGATCATGTTAGCCTATTTACTTATTTAACTGTCTCACTTTCCTAAAGTATTATGTGATAGTGTATGGCATATGATAAAGAAAACTGATAAACATTAGATAAATCGTAATATTATTTATGAAATCTATCAAGTGTCAAGTGTTAGGCATCATCAGATTTGTCAGGTATCAGACAGGAGGGGAATAATGTTTCCGTTTCATAATTAACGACTGTCTCTCGTGACATTATGCTGAAACACATTGCCATTTTATCACATCTCGCTATTTCAGCCATAAATCCTATTCGATACATTTGAAATTGTTCTAGATGGGGAGGTTGTATTGATAATAATAACACCAATTTTAACTTAAAATTTTAAGTACATATTTCACAATGCGTGACACGTAAGATTGAGTTACCATATTTAAATGATTAATATGTATATCTTTGCCCTGCTGGTAAGAATATACAACGAAACTACTAATGTTCAAATTTGAGAATTATACTATTCTAATTTTTCATTTATTTATTTATATTTGCTGGTGAGGACTGTAAGAAAAAACAGAAATTTGCCAGAGATAAATATCATAGATTTTTAAAAAAGAATAAATTAGGAACTGGCTCGGTTGTTCCAAAAAATTCAAAGCACAAGAGGCATCAACAATTGTTGTTTCTTGATCGCGTTTCTCAGCATAGATCTGAAGGTCCATACAATCCATCATCACGACACTTTAAACAAAGACTTGCTCAGGTTATACAATTAATTTCTAAAATTGAAAGTTACTTAAATCTACCACAACCGCAACAAATCGCATCATCGCCATCTCAATCAACAAATGAAGATAATACTAACAGCGAAGATTCAAGCGGCAATGTCGTTAGTGCCATACAAATAAAACGTGGAATGTACGATAAGTACAAGCACAATCGGATACCTGTGAAAAAAAAAGAAAGGTGGCAGCATGTTATTCAAGCGGATTAACAATAAAATCATCGAATATAAATATTGGGATAATGTTCACGAACTACTTGCGCATTTACGTGTACTATGTGTAGAAAAGCGAGCCGGAAGTACTGAAGTCGGTAATGAAGCGGTTACAATAATCAAGGAGTTAGCTGAAGCTGAATACATAGAGATGCCGGAAACTGATGCTCCCCTACAAAACATATAAATAAATTAAGGATCTAAATTAAATTTGATAATATTGCAATAACTAGTTTTTTATTTAATATTATAAATATATATATATATATATATATATATATATATATATATATTT
>JAHWXV010873909.1:0-16306 GCA_024586415.1 Phrixothrix hirtus
CAGGTATTGTTTACGCTTTGATGGTTATTCAAGGCTTCACGATTTTCGTGAGGACCTGTCTGTTTAGTTTACTGCTTGTCGTATTAAATTTTTACTTATCTTAAATCTTAAAATTATGTTTCTAACTATTTATGGAATTAAAACTACTTTATTTATATCTATGAATTTTTATATACATTTATTTTATTAAATTCGTAGATATGTTGCTGATCATTAATCGTATTTGATTGAAGACATCAAGAAGACCTATCAACGGCATCGTCACCACATACCGCCTGGTGTGCTTCTGAAGGTCATTTCGTTCGAGCTCTACAAGCATGTTCGCATTAGTTTTCAACCTACCCTCGTATAGTGATTAAAAATTACAAAGAAACAGTTTCTTTTTTAATACCTAGTTACTTTTATTTAAACCACGCATTTATCAGCGTTCTATTGAACTTTAAGTGCTTGGTACCCGGGTTTTTCTGATACTATATAATTTTAAACGCTGGTTAAAGATTTATCTACGTTCTTAAACATTATTTACAATGGTTACTTTTCTTATTGTTGCAAATTGTGCGGTTATGAATTTGCTAATAAATCTTTGCTTAATTAAAAGGAAACCATGACGGGAATTTTTCACATTACATAATTATACTATGGAAATAGCAATGCATAACGATTAGTAACAACTGTGAAACCTTCTGGATAAATAGGAAAGAAAGATTGAATTTAGCTTCTTTTGTATATAAAACTTTAAATAATTAATTTAAATAGCTGTTAATGAATTTTAATAAATTCAAATGTAAAATTTGTGAATATTTTATTAACTTAAAACAAACTTGCTTAATTTTGAAAGATTAAACAAAGCCCTGTTTTCTTCGATGTAAAGCTACCAGGCAATAAAACCTGCATAACATCTTAATAAATTTAAACGAAAGCAGGAAACTAAGAAAAAGCATGTCCACTATCAATCAATTACGAACGTATAATCAAAGAGAGCAAAGTTTTGTAAGCTAATTATAAATTTGATATATCGAGTAGGGACTTGAATAAAAAGCAAATTTGTGTGAAATAGCGTTGCAAATTTGATGTCTCGTTCAGAGACCGTAATAACCGCAAATTATAGCGTTATAGGCTAATGCTCTCTTATTGCCAAGAAAAGAAAAATCCAGAGGAAATTAATTATAAAAGCTTCTTGTCAATTAGGCGTTATTTCTGAAATCGTTTCCTAAGTACCTATCTATACTTATTTGTAATTATACGAGTACCAAAGAATATCTCTTAACTTTAGAACTGGAAAAGAAGGCCAAAGTAAATAAAATATTTTACAGGTTGCATGCTTGTTTGTTTTGTAACTGAGGCTCCGGGATGAGAAACTTCACTTGGAACTCTTGGCTTCAACTGATATGGCCACTCCGTTATATCTACTTCTATTTCGTCGAACTTGGAGCAGTTTCACCTCCAATAGGCATTTCTAACGTGCCAAACATCACATTGACACAGAATCTACGATTTCATTTCTCTATCCATGAAGAAGTAACTATGATTTCAACTTTTTCCGTTGAATATTTTACTAATCTTAGCCAGCTTTCAACTCGCGTCCTTTGGACATTTATGATTTTACTTCTTTACCCGAGTTCAATGTTATTTAAATTTTAGATCGTTTAATTTCATTCCAGCCATTCCTTGTACTGTGCCTAAAATGAATGATTAGCAAACAAAGATACATTCTTCTTATTACAGGAGGTGTTCGACTAGTTAGAAACTTCGATTAACGGTTTGTAAAACTGAGTTGCATGGGATTTTCCCTGCTTACTAAAGGTTTATAGAAAATTTGAATAATTGTATTGCCTCATTGAAATGCTTATGCAGTAATTTGGGCAGCAGGTGGGCAATATAGACAGTGTAAAATTCCTTTACTTGCCCTCTTGTCGTCGGTGGTAGCGATTGTTATTCCAGTAAAAGTTTTTGTGTAAACTGATTAACAATAAGAGGGTATTCAAATGTCATGTATGATTTTAAGAAGTCAGCTATACTAGTCTGGGTTGAAATGCAAAAGTCCCGCTCCAAAGATTAAGTTAACAGAAGTATATTGGGTTGAGTCAAATTATACTTAAATTTTACAAAATTATTTTACTAAGATTTATAATAAAAGTTAATTGTTTATGTTTTAGATCTTATTTTGTAAGATATGTGCCAAAATATACACTACTGAAGCTTAAATACTTTCCATGCCCATAAATATTGATAGGACTGGTATTAGATCAACCGCTTGTGTTTATGGCAGTTCAAGGACAATAGTGTTAGACTCTTGTTGCCAGAAGTGTATATCACAAAGGCAAAAAAGTAATCATAGTTGAGTACTCTTTCCGTTAACATAGAAGCAGTAATTACTTTGTTTGTACAGAATTTGCGTAATTTATGTCGTGCCAACAAGACGATGCAGATATCACAGTGCCAACTGTCTTACTTCAAGATAACTTCATGGGACGCATAATTTCGCGTAGGACTGACTTCTCATGCCCGTCATAATGACTCGATCTTAGCTGTTGTTTACCTATGTAAAATGTGGTAGGAATCCAGGTACAGTTCACATTCACGAAGAACTGTGCTTGCTTTACGCGAGAAAATATTCTCATTTCTTAGTACTAAATAGTAACTTCTATTCTAGTACACATTCGAAACACTGGGTGGGCAGTTTGAATCCACCAGAAATCATGACGTGGAGTTGAATTTTAGAGAATGGACTATGTCCGTTATATTTTGTAACAGGCACAATGTGCCAAAATTTGTATAAGCAGATGCTCTAAACATGTTACTTCTATAGTACATATTTATGTACGATAAGGTTCCATGCTGTTGTGCAGAATGAAGAAAGAGTTATCTTAGTCGGGAAAATTTGCTGCCATGCTGTGGAAATTCATTTGATACAAACTTTTGCCTGTTTGTAAATTTAATATATGGTAACGTTCAAATCCTATCATCACTAGGTACAAGAACTTTGGTAAAACGATATAAACTTCAAGGCTATGATTAAAAGTTGTCTCAATGTAAGCGTTGAAAAGTTAAAAGGGTCATCAAGATAAAGAATTGAAAAGTCAAATATTCATAATATTAATGAAGAAGTCAACGTTTATGTTAATATTGTGAATAAATTTTTTGGAATGGTAGTAATTATTTGTGTTTTTTTGTACTCCATTATAAATTAATAATTTTATGAAAGTTTATAATCCGTTGAATACGTATAAATAGATGATGGAAGTAATATTTTTTCTATATTTTGTGAGACAAAAAGATTCTATACGGTTATAAATGATGGAACTCAGTGCCATCGTGCAAAATCAGTAGCAAGATATTTTACTCAAGAACTTTTGTTAGTGCTGCCGCATTATGGAAATTCACCTAATTTAAATCCCCTTGAAAATTGCTAGCCTGTTTTGAAACATAAGATACAGTAGATTCCAAATTTCAGCATCGCCTTCCTTAAGCAAAGAAACAAGAAACTTGATATAACGACCCGATCATCGGGGCTAGATTTTGCTACCTGCAAACCAAGCATCGGCAGATTGTATAAGAAATCAATATAAAAAGCTGAAACACCAAATAATCATAAATATCTATCAAGAAGCAAACGTAAACGTTTTTTTCCTATTCCATTGCGTGTTATAAAAATATTATGAAGATTTCTAATTCGTCGAACAGCTACTCTAGTTTAAAAGCTATATGTCAATCACCCCAGCATATATTTTGTTCCGACTTTCCAACTTGTTAAAATAGCTTTGAGTTCATGGTAAAATACAAGGAACAAGCTCGATAAATCAACTCCTAAAACCCGTCAAAAGTAACTCCGAATTAGGATATCAGAATAAAAAAGATGGAGATATAACGTAAGGAGGAGGAGTAGAAGGTACTCTTGGTGAAAGGGCATGTTTTGCAATTTTCACTGATAGCAACTTACACAATAAATAGGTAAAGTATGACCACATATGGAAAATTCCAAAACAGTGGCAATTTGAAACATTAACTAATGAAAGTAATGAGTAAAATTTACTCAAACTTAAACTCGTAGGAAGTAAAATTAACAAACTTACAATATTTGAACATACAGGGTGATTTTAAAATTCACCGACAAATTTTAACACGGTACTATAGAGACCTAACTACATGAATTAGTTAGAAAATCGTATAAAATAGAACATTTTTTTGGAAAGCATTGAAAATGTCAACTTTCTGAGAAGTGCAGGAAAATGTGAATGCAAATAAATATGTTTAGACAAATTCTCCGTGTTGTAGAGGAAATAACATTATTTTAATATTAAATTACAAAATGGCATGTTTACTTTATGTGTACATTAATCGATCCTAATATTGCATTATTGTGACAAATCAAGTCTTGACAAAAATGTAATTATTGCGCAAAAAGGAAAATTGGGACGAGAACTCAATACTATCTGTATTGGATACAAAAAAGTCATCGGAAATGTTCGTTTTATAGTTTACTATAAATACTGAATCTGTTAACGTTAAGCCATTTCGACTTGAGCGTTAATAAAGTTCTAAATCCTAGATTTACATTTTTTATTTGCTGTTAGGAAAACCAATTCATACAGGAAAATGCATTTAAGATAAGTATGTCTCAAATGCGTTCTTGTCATAACATAGTAAACATTACTGTATTTCAACGTTTTTTGGAGACGTAGTTAAATAACGTAAAATGCGAATAAAGAATCGATACAATTCTACACGTGTCCCCGTTATACAAGCGTAATTCCGGAAATGTAAGAAATAAGACATTGATAAGGACATTGAAAACTTTAATGGTCAAATAAGCAGTGAGTTAACGCGAACCTCTTCATGAAATGATTGGTTCCCTTCTTTTACTACAGTGTAAATCAAACGAACCAATAATAATTATAAATGGTAATAAATAATTAAACTCCGTTATAACATTTTAATTAACAAAATTCAATGCAGTATAACTAGTTTATTTTGCACGATATTGTACAATATCTAAATCTAAATGTAACCGTAAAAATTAAGTTTGGATCATTTAAGCAAACCGATTAATAGTTAAATTAATCATGCTTATTTAATTATTAAATATTGCGTAACGTTGCGAAATTTTAGACAACTAAAATATCCAAGCCATGTTACTCTATAATTATCAAGAACAATGGAACGAAAGACAAGGACAAGGTAAAATCAACATTCGTGGAACAAAGAAAGAATGCACTAGAATTAGTATAAATAGACTACAATTGTGCTGAGAAGAAAATTCCATTTTGGGACTCCGACTTTAGCGTTAGACTAGATGTAGGTGCCATTGTTAGCTTTCATTATTATCGCATCCTGTCCGAAAGGTCAAGCATTTTGATACACAAAACGTAGAGATTCTCGCAGAGCGTTTTGTTGATCCACCGCTGTCCTAACTTTTAGACCACCGATTTGGACACAGGTCCAGGTAGATAGTCTCAAACAACTGAGAAAACTCTTCTAACGAAACATGGCCAAGCCGAATAAGATTGCAGTTGCTTCAGTAACGAAACTAATTCGACGCCCGGCGCCGAAGGGTATATTTATCCCGAACCGCATCCACAGTAAGGTTAACATAGATTGCCGACCGTACTAAAATACAACGATGTCACATCCAGCGCAATTCCGGTTGCTCTAGTAACGGATCACGTCCGACGCACAATGCCGAGAGTCCTTTTGCCTGCAGTTACATTAGTAGCGGCGACAAAGAGGGGCTAACTCGACCACTGAATATAAAGGCGTCACCCTGTTCTCAATTGTGATTGCTTCAGTAATGGACTGAGAACGACGTCTAGCGTCGCGACGCGTTTCTGTACCGAGTTGTATCAGTGGTGGAAACATAGACGTCTCTATGCATTAAGTAAAATCTCCGTCGGTGTCACACGTCTGTGGTTGCTAGTAACAAGAAGGGGGTTTACCAATGATCTGATGTTGGTTGTGCGCGTAGTATTGTACATACAAAGTGGCTTGACCACGCCTCATCAGAAGCGCGACTGCACGTTAATTTAAATTAAAGTTACTTTTTATTTGGATTTCAGCATTCTATACGAATGTTTTGTATTTTAAAGATACCGTTTTATAGGTTCAAATGAACCTGTAAATACCTATTTTATTTTTAGTTGAATTAATAAATTGTTTTGTTGAAAGGTTTAACCGTTATTATTGATTAGGAGTAGCACCCATATTACCGACCACAATTGATTGCAAAGTAGGCTTCGTATCAGAAGCGTAAACGACGTCATCCGGGCAAGTGGCGCCCTAGCTGAAATTAACTATCTTCTGAAATCCTGATCGACAAATCGGGAGAATTTATAGCAAAGTCCTCGGCAAGGCCTTGAACGGCACCGTCATCTATAAAGACCTGAACTTCACGACTGAACGAACCTGAGCAGAATTTTCGTCCGGTGAACATATTAAGCTAAATCGAAACGTCAGAACATATTACCTTTTAACTCGACAATGCTTATTACTGTTTCATTCGATGACAAATTCTTCACTTCCGATTTTTTTTTGTTTTGGAAGTAGATGACAGTCTAATGGGACTGAATCTGGTGGTCAATCGATTCAAAACCAAATCTATCAATTTTCTGTAACGCAATTAAGGGTTTGCGAGCGAAAGCATTGCCCTACAAGAAAATCTTACATTTGGAAAAAATTTACATGGCGTTTCTCCGCACCTTTTTCTCGAAGCCTACTTAATAATGTAGAATACAGCCCCATGACTAAGTAGTCGAGCATAATTATTCCGTACATGTCCCAAAAATTAATGCTAGCACCTTTCCTGTCCATTTTTGAAAATGCAATTTCTTTGGACAGGGGAATCAGTATTTTTCTATTCTTTTTATTTTTCTTTGTTTCTGAATCGTGAAAATGAATCCCTGTTGCGCCCATAGTTACAATACGGCCTAAACGTTCGAATAATCCTCTTAAAAGTGGGAGAATAACGAATTGGAGGTTTTTACTCTGGGTTATGCTTGATCAGCATTCAGCCATTTGTAGATATATTTGGCAAATGATTTTCTCATACCCAAATCATGATGTACTATGTAACAAGTACGTCCATATCAAATGTTTAATGTCTCAGCTATACGTTTGAGCCCAATTGGTTGATCTTCCAAATTATGGTATACACAGCATTAACATTTTCAGGAGTGGATACACCTTTGACGTCCAGGTTTCCTTTGTTAAATTCGGCAACGCAATTTTTTCTAGTGGTGACCGAAAGGCAATGATCTTTCAATGTATTCAGCATATCATAAATTGTTTTACCGGACAACACTTTCAAAAACAGATACCTAATCATCGATCGATACTCAATTTAGCAAAGATTTTTATCTGACATTTTACATTTTTTTACAAATTCTAAATGTCAATTTGGTTAAACTTTTTATCACCAAAATTTTCGAATAACATGCTTCTTGTCGTAGTACCGCTTTTGATTTTATTTATGAGAAAGTTTCAAGGTCAACTAATACTCCCTCGTAGTTTTAATAATTTTAATTCCCCTTTAATGTTGTACAATATTAGTAATATCTAATTGTTCATATTTTATGACATTTTTTTAAATAAAATGTGCGCTGCTGCAAAATGACTGATTCTTTATTATAATTTTTATTAACAAAATGATATATACGATTAAAGTTGATTTGAATTCTATGCGGTATTTTTGAAACAGAAGTAAACAAAATAAATTTCTGGAGGAACATACAATACAATCTGAAATAATCACGATGATGCATTCATTCCAGAACATATACAAAATGACCGTTAGCAGTGGAATTTGAGCTATTTGCTTAATTAAATTGGGGGTGTAAATGTTTGTATAGGCTTTGACTAAGAGTAATAGAGTAAGAAATAATAATACTGTACGTATACAATTGTTTAAAGCAGTTATCTCTCCACACATTGAATCGAACGTAAAATTTTCTTTTAATTTCGCCTTTTAATAATTTCATTCTTAGATTTAAAAGTTTCATGATTAGATATGTTATGATAAAATTGGGATTTTGAAATATGTTTCTAATCTTATTTCAAAATAATTAGATATGGCTTTTCGAAATAAGTGCATAATTAAATTAAAAGAGAATAGTTTTGCAAAAATCCGTTTTTCATTCTACTGGTGCGTAATTTAGTAATACGTATAAAGTTGATATCTCGTCACTCGGTATTTCGTCAAACCTACAATTTGTCACCCCAAAAGTCAGACACAAATTTTTTATAAAAAATATAACCCAAATCATACATACAAATTTATGTTTTTTTGGTGAAATTTGATATGTATGTAATTAAATTTGAAAGTTAACGTACATAAAATATATTCGTAGTTAAGAACTATACTGTGAAACTCCTTTAATGTTCATTAGTATATTTACGACTATAACATTTAACCTACACAGTTTACAAATTAATGGAATAAGTAACCGAATACTTTCACATATAAAATGTATTAATTGCATAATTACATAATTTACATGAGTATATATTCAACATTTCTCTTCACCAAAACGTGTCGTTTTGGTTAGTGTACTCGCATTTATGAAATGTGATTGCTTCTATGTCAAACGATTAAGAAGAAGGTAAAATATGGAAAGGCAGAATTAAATTTAAAAAGTATCATTTTCTGGTTGATATTTCCTAATAATCACAGTTTTTTCCATATCAAGTGTTTTCATCTTTAGATTACCAAAGCTCTGTTTGGAATAATGTAAATCGCAATACTCGTATTGTTAACTGAGTTAATCCACAATTTCGCCATTATATTACCATCTTTGTATTTGTATTACAACTCTCGCATCTTTCTTTAACTAACTCACAGCATGGAAGAAAAAGGCACACTTCCTCACATTGAAAAGTGGGTAGAACTATGTTTATTCCTCAGTGGAATTAAAGAGCCCCTGCTGTCCGTATCTTCCCGTCCAACCGCAAAAGGCTATTGGAAGCTTCTAGAGACCAGAAAAACACCCCGTTGGAATAGATACTTCAGAGTTGACTTCAATCTTCCTACTTCAACGGTCTTCGGCGTTGGATTCAATTGGAGGAGCATGACTTTTTTGGCGTTTCTTGGGAAAAGCGGCGATAACAGGAAGCGTGATTACAGAATTGCAACAATTCTCGCGTGCTGTCATTATATGTTTATTAATAATAAATTAATAATACCGGAAGCTTAATTAATAAGACATTTATAAAGACTTGACAAACTTTAGGAGTGAACAAAACAGTCTGGGAGTGAGATATTCATCTGTAAAATAATTATGTAAATAAACTTTGGCCCATTTAATAATTATGTTAAGTAAAACAAAGAAATGCTAGAAATTCAAGTATTACAACCTATTGCGAAATACGTTAATTACTAAATAAATACTTAAATTAAATGTGAATTGTTTCTATAATCTGTAAAATAAATTAAGAAACAACCCAAGATGAAAGAATCAAGAATTAAACGCTGTAATGTAATTAGTAGCAATTACGCAATATTGCATCATGTTAGGCCTTGTAGTATACGAATGAATAACGCTGCAGTGTTATCAAAGTCGATAAAACATTAGTCAAAGAAACCGGCAACAATTATTTTCATACAATAAAGAGGGAATTCAGCTAGTTAACTATAAAAGAACTGCATTTCCGTAGCATTAGGCAGTATTCGTGCTACACTTGACACAGAGATTTACTCTGTGTAAATCGTACCAGACCGATCAAAGCTTCTTCGAAAGGTCAAGCATTTCTGTATAAAAAATTGTAACGATATTCACATGACGTTTTTAGTCTTCCCTAGCTACGAAATCCTAATCGCTGTTCCGGATAAAGATATATGGGAATCAGCTTAGTATATCTAAGGAAAGTTTCAGGGTTTTAAATTCGGACCGAACTACGTTGCTAGGTAACAAGATCGATCAGATTCCTAGAGTGTCTCAACCTATGTGGTCCTTTTGTTACTAAGTAACTGAGTGAAATTAGCGTTGTTTATACCGACTCTGTAATTAGATGACTTTTGGCCGAACGTGAAAAGGTTGTTAAGTACGACGACCTGCCTTTATACTTTTCTTTATAACAATAAATTTATGTTTTAATTAATTGCTAGATTATTTATACGATTGAGATTTCATTTTAATTTTCCTTTTTATTTCAATGAATTGTTTAATGAATATTCTCTTTATCATTATTATCATTAATTCATAATCAAATTGATAAAATAAAATAATTATAGAATAATTGAGATGAATGTTCGTTTCATGGCAGAAATCGAAATTGCGTCAGATCAGTAAATGAAGTCAACTATTAAATAGTTATTCCACAGAGCTTCGACTTGAAATCAAGTGAACTGAATCAACAGCATCCGCGCAAACCAGGAGAAGACCCCTTACCGCGAACTTGACCCGCAAAACTGATCTATCCCCTGCTAAAATATAAATTCTTTGATTTGCCTGTGCACCTAGTTAATCATATTGAAATGTCACACTTTGTGTATAAGTATGAGCGATGGGTGCAATGGTAAGTTGGGTGACTTCTGTTCTATTACTTTAGCCAACTTAATCCACGCGTTACTTACTAATAACTAACCGGGTGCCACTAAGAGAAAGATCTCGGTTACCACAGCGATTAATATTTACGTTAACTTCATTCGGTAAATTACCGATGTGGTCTGTTTATTAAGTTGAAGTTGGAGAGCGACACTATCGGGGAATAAACCTTCAGATTCCCATCTCCGTATATGGAATTTTTCCTATCATGGAAATTTTTCTTTTAGTTGGTAAGTTAAAACCAAATAACATGAAAACATTGATTGTGTCAAAACACGTCTTTTTGATATAAATTTCATATTTTAAACGATAAGTACATCAACCCCGGTATTATAAACAAGGAAATTAAGATCTATTTTTTTTCAACGTCGTGGTCGCCTATGGTTTATATTCAAAAAAATGCAAATTTAGGTTATATCATTTAAAATAAACAATTTGAAAAACTGACAAATTTGTCATAATCTATAGTATATTAATATTAAAGAATTTTGGGCGTACCTCTAAAAACAAAAAAGCTAGAAATCAACGAAAACAATAAAAATTTTCAATTTTCCCGTTATAGGACATAAACAAATAAAATCCTTATAACTTTAATGTCAGTTCTTAGTTTATCTGAAAATACTAAACATTTTACTCGTTTAAATCAATTTCTATCTCTTTCCATTTTCAAAATCCTTATGCCTATCGCGATCTTTTGGAAGCTATATATATATATTTATATTTTAAGTTTCCGCGGGTATTGTATATTGAATGAATCTTCTGGTTATTTTCTCGCGTCAATATAGTTGCTGAAATATTTGTGACTACATAATAAATTTGGATTTTAAATCAATTTGAATATTAGCAATAGCAGGATAAATACTTTTTCCCTTGTTGCTTGTTATATAATTTCTATTTTGTTTTACTTATTTTGACCTTTTAGTCCAAAATTCTAAATTTATTTAGTTTTATTAACAGTCTAAACTTGCTTGCCTTACATTTTCACTTAGTAAACTATAAGTATAATAATTTAATTTGAAATATATAATATTTGGTAAAATTAAAACTTTATTGGCCGTGTCAGATGTTTATTGTAAGTTCAACCACTGTTTTCAAAGTTTTTGAGCTTTCATTAAATGTTTGAGTAATTATTCTTTCTATTATTTAAGCGCTAAATTTTTTCCTACATTTAAATTCCAAGTTTATCAGATCTTGAACTCGCTGTTTCTACGGGACAAATTTAATTAATTTTTTATGTATCCAACGAGATTTGTTCTGAGGTAATTGAGTCCTAGCTGAGTTGTTTTAATTTGCTTTTACCTCATAATCTTCTTTCACATTTGAAATTTTTTTACAAAATAAGTACTGGAAATGAGATTTGAGTTTTATAACACAGTTCAACAACAAATTATTATAAAACATCGATACGTGAAATTCTTAACAAAAGTATTTGATCGCGGATCCAAAAACCGCAAGGAAAAACCATACGTGTTGAACTTTTAAAATTTTTAGACTTACATAAGCAATGGACTAATATTATTATTTAGAAGTAAGGACAGGGGCAAGCTAAACAATTCAATTGTTCACCACAACAATGTTGCTCATCCTTTTATATGCTCGATTTATCATCTTATATCGGTCGTTCTTATAATTGAAAACATTCCAGAAGAATTCCTACCTTCGGATGTTTTTAATATTCAAAGGTGCGTACCCGAATACCAAAATGTGTTCGGAAGAAGTGCTTAAAAATGAAAAAACAGTGACAATGCTGTGGAAGTATTAGATTATATGTCTACAAGTTCTATCATTCTTGATGTATTTGTAAAAATTTCTTTTTGAATTTTTTACGAATTAATGATTTTGCTATTTCTTTAGTTTTTCTCTTCCAAGAGTACTTGTGGCCATGGGCATCAGCAGAAAAATTTCTAGGTAAATTTTAGAGACATATAACATATATCTCGATCACTTTTATGATTCTAATTTGTGGAAAATCCCACTCAATCCCAGAGGAGGGGCAGAGTACTCTGTTTTCCCTTCTTTGTGGGTGCCCCTTGCTGTATCTAAAAGACTTTCTCCCTTCTAATAGGATTATATCATCATTTTTACGATGCAACGAATTGTAACTATGTAGTATAGTAGAGAGAGCGACAGTTTGTTATTCTGCACCAATTTTGCTATTTAATTTTTATTTGTAATTAATCAGAAATAAACTTATTGTTTTTATAATTCAAAAAGGCGAATTTTCTTTTGTACGATTGTTAATAAAATGTTTTAAACATTTCTCTAGGTCACTTAGTACAAAAACTTTAAATAGTCCCAAAATCAATTAATATGTAAATACAACTCTTAATGTAACTTCGTCGAATGTTAAATGCAAAACTGCTCAGTAATATTAAAGTTTCGAAAAGTTCTTATGAGCGTTTATTTATGTAACATAATGTACATCAAAATATATTCGCTGAGCTGGTAGTTAATAATGCAACAATTCATTTGTGATTTGCAGCAAATAGAAAATTTTTTCTATTTAAAAAGTAAACTCTTAAATAACATAGCGATAATTTATAACATAATAGATCTCTGTCATGATATTAGTGCATTGAACTCCAATTTAAACAGTAGAAAATGTGGAAAATAAGCAATCAATGTTATTTTACACCTTTATAAGGTATAAATCTTCTGTATAGTAAATCGAGATTTCGTCAACACAGCTGCAGTAACATCCGTAAAGCACATATTAATCTTAAATTGTTATGCTCTCATAGACGCTGACTAAGCATCAAATCTAAGCTTATGCTTGGAGAGGCTTTAGTACTTTCAAATTTTGATTACTGTAACCGTATTTTTGATCCATGCCTTGATTTTGATACTTTAAAATTAATTAAACGTGTTCAAAATTATTATTTACCTTACATATTTAGAAGATGAAATTGCAAGCTATCTGTTATCATTATAAAATTGTTCGTTTGATAGTTACTTCATATTTATCTGGCAAAGTTTGGAAAGCAAATCTACAAAATAACATTACGTAAGCTGGATTACGTTATAATACCATCTCTTCATGAAACAGGTTCTTTTGAATGCTCATTCAGATAATATCTCAAAAGTTTGTAATGTAGTTCTAATTGAATTTATTATTTCTAGAATATACAATTTTCGCAATCAATTGGTTGATCAAGAAACGACAAGATCTGGTTAATTAGATTTCTTGTTCTTATTTTTCTTGACACAGCTAATCTGTCACATCTTTATACATTATTATTTATTTTTATCAAGGTTGAGTGGTTTACTAAAAAACTAAACAACTGTACTTCGCCTTAAGATTTTCACATGTAGTTATGTAGAACTTGCATTTTTTCTCTTGATATTTATTGTTGAAATAAAAAGCATTCATGATTATTTATTATCTTAATTATATAATTATTCTGAAATACTTAATCTTTCAGAAAAATATCCTCTTACCCTTAAACTATTTATTCTCTAACAGCCGATACTAAATATAGAATGCTTTATTTTACACCGACCTTTAATTCTCTTTCGTTAATACCTAGCCAAAATCAGTATAACGTCTTTTATACATTTTAAAAGAAAAAACTTTGATAACAAAGTCCTTTTTATCATTTCAAATAAATGCGGAACATCTCCTATGCATTTATAAAAATGTCAGAAGGAATGCAACAAATGAATATTTATTTGTACCGTCAAAGTTAAGATTCAATTTGTTTCGATGAAATTTAAAAAAAATATATTTAAATCAATTCACTGAAGCAAACGTGAAAATTGTGAATATGTGAAAAATAATTTTTATTCACATAATCGAGCACTCTAAAATACACGTGAACATGACGTTATATTAGGTATTCCTCTATATAATCTCAGTGTTAAACTGAACTGGTAAGTAAAATGATACATCAAAAACGATAGCCAATAAATTTATTGCATTTGGCGAATTATATTTTATAGAATGCGAAATATATTTTGTACATTTTGCATGTATTTTAATTTGCTCTTCTAATCTAAATCGCATTTATAATTGTGTAGAACTCGTAGCAGCTTATCCTGTTCTATAAATATATTTTACAGTTCTTTTAAATATATTTTTCGAATTATTTATTTAAATAGTCAATATCTATGTAAAATTTGCCAAATAACTGAAAAACGATCATTTTCTCAATTCAGAGTGGCCAACGATTTAATAATGACATTTGCAACACCAATGAAACAGTATATCGAAGTGCTAGCGACATAACACATTCTTTAATTTTGTTCATGATTAGGCGCCTTAATTGTTTTGTTTTTAAACAATTTACAAAATATGTAATTACATTGCAATTTTGTGACCGATTTATTTTAACCTACTTGCACAGTAATTAGGATTACCAGTAGCGTACGGCTGCAATATAAAATTATTATTAAATTACGTATGCTGTTTTATTTCGTAGTTTGAGTATACAAGTCTGGTGTGAGACAACACACGACTTTTTCTTATGGACATAGATATGCCAATAGTATCCACAAATGATTAAATTACTTTTACATTTATTTTGGAAACGTTAATTGTAACGGTCACCCATCCAAGTTACTGGACAGACGAAAGCTTGCTTAACTCCGGAAATTTTCTCTAATTACTTGCTTCAACGCATGTTTTCATAAAAACTGTTCACATAAAGGGGCATTAAATACATAATAACCGTAGCACATGTAAGAAAAATGTTATAACTTTTTTCGAGAAAATCGCAAAAAAAATTAAAAATTGCAAGAATAAAGTGGTCCTTCCGGGATTCGATTTTATCTAAATTCTTGACGTCTAATTTGCAGAACATAAACTTAACTATATAATTTCATTCTTTTATAATGTTTAGTTCTTGAAATATGTTGTTTACAATTAATACTTGAAGTACTTCCGGTTACTCGATTTTCGAAAATTTATTAGAGAAACTGCTTAGTTATTATAAAATGGAAGAAATTATTACAGCCGATTTCAAGAAAATCGCGGAAAACAAATATTCGGAGACATTCTAAAAATTATTGAAATAAAGTGGAACTTCTGGTTATTCGATTTTAACCAAATTTTTGATTTCACATACCAATGCAGTTATGACCACAAATGTAAATTTTCATTCAGCTAGGACTTTTAGTTTCATAGTTATTTTATTTAGGATTAACGGGGAAGGTACTTCCGGTTATTCAATTTACGGAAAAGTTTTTGAGAAACAGCCTAAACTAGATGAAAGGCCTTTAAGTGTCCAAGAAATTAAATAAGTTTAAAAAATCGTTAAAGCCAGAAAATCATGAAAAACGAAAAATTTGGAAAATATCTAAAAATAACAGAAATAAAGTTGTACTTCCGGTTATTGAATTTTAATCAAATCCTTGATTTAGCATATAAAGGTAGTTACGATCTCAAATATAAATTTTCATTTATTGAGGACTTTCAGCTTCATAGTTATTTTATTCATAGTTAATGGTAACGGTACTTCCGGTTACTCGTTTTACCAAAATCTCCCTGAGAAATTGTCTTAATTATATAAAAGGGCATTACATGTCTAAGAAGTGCAATAAATTTTAAAAAAATCGTTAAGCTGATTTCAAGGAAATCGTGGAAAACCAATAAGTGACAAAAGTAAAGTGGCACTTCCGGTTATTGAATTTTAGTGAAATTATTGTGGTTGCTGTGAAGATGGATGCAAACTTAAATATAAAATTTTGTTTATCTACGACGTTTCGTTTCCAAGATATCCTGTTCATACACACACGCGCTCACACACACACACACACACACACACACACACACACAC
>JAHWXV010873929.1:0-10220 GCA_024586415.1 Phrixothrix hirtus
AAAAAATCGTTATAGCCGTTTTCGAAAAAATTGCAAAAAACCTAAAAATCACAAGAATAAAGTGGCACTTCCGGTCATTAGATTTTAACGAAATTCTTACGCGGAAGTGCTAAGGCGGTAATAAACTTGTATATAAAATTTAACTTTTCTACGACGTTTAGTTTTCGAGATATCTTGACCACATACGTGCACACACGTATACCCACACGCACACACACAGACCAATTTCTAAAACCATATTTTTCGGACTCAGGGGACCTGAAAACGTGTATTTCCGCTAAAAACTGAACATCGAAAATTTTGACCAAAAACATGATTTTTTCTGTACTATATTTCATATACGTAAGAGAAAGTAAAAAGCGGATATGTTAACCTAAAAATATTTTAAATTGTCATTCAAACTGCCACATGATTATTTTCAAAACTGAATACACATTTGAAAAATAACTAGAAAAAATTACTTTTGTGTTGTGCCTTGTATATCTCCCAGACTTCAGTATAAATATATACAGTTGAAGAAAAAGTACCGGGAAGAATATAGTACAACTATATCGTAACTCGTTTGAGTTTAATTTGATTTTTATATACTTAATTTTTATTAACCAGTGACTATTACAAAATAAATTTAGCATACACTAATTGTATATAAGTTCTTTCTAAAGGTTTGATCAAACTTTACCAGCATATTCTATAGTTTATACGAGACATTTCCGAATCTAAGAAAATGTCTCGTTCCTACGTTATCAATGTCTTAAGACAGCAACAATTCTTGTGTAGTTTTAATAAATTAAATAACGAAAATAGGATCGGTAACCTACGAACATGTTTGCCTAACGTCAGTATTTAAAACTTGCAGTAAACATCCTTAAATCAATTTAATACTACATGTATCAGTACATAAACCGTGAAATGGATGATATTCATTATGTCTATAGGAAAATAGACGGTAACACTCACGTTACAAAGATATATTACATGGAAATCACTGTCCATCTGGCGGTAGTTTTCTGTCATCGTATGCTTCAGGAAACAAGGTCTCTTTTTCCTGTCGTTGCTAATAAGGGCAAAGAGAAGAACTATCCGAAATACACCTGGGATATTGAAACATGTTAGGCAATTTATAATAAAACGTAACGCATGCAATTTGTAAATTGACGTTTCACATTAATTAATGACAGTTGTAACCAGTTCGTTACTTTTTTTTAATAAAAATGCAGGAATTATAAAATTCTAATTAATATTCAATTATTTCTGTAAACATTTATCTATTTCAGTATTAATCTAACGTAAAGCGTCACTCCATTTAAGCTGTTGCTCTTAGGTTCTAAATTTTAATGCGTGTCTTTTAATTTATTATTCAAGATTATTACTTTTGTTTTAATATAATTTAAAATTTAGTCTCTCTTCAGTAATTCAAATCATATACAACGATTAACTAATTGTTTTAAGTTTTATTTAATTAATTAATACTTCTTTATAGTTTATTCCCAAATTTATTTATTAATATTAAAATATTAATTTCATTTCCATTTCCGACTTTCAAACTTCGAAATCTTTTTAGCTGCAATGCAGCTAATTTTTGTCGCATCCTGGCATATTTTTATACCTTTAATTGAAATGAATTACTTCATTTCAAACTTCTTAATTATGAATAATTCAAATTCCTAGGTATTTATTTAAAGTGTTCTGCTTAAAATGCTACAAGGATTAATCAATGATTAATTCAATAGTAGCTTTGTACTTTTGTTACCTATAGGCCATTTTAAGATTATTTCAAAAACGTTTAATTGCTGATTTTGATTCAAGTTCGCAGAAGTTAAATAACTACAGTCAATGCGTAACATAAAGGAAATTAATTAGTGTACTTTTACAGCAAATTCGAATAGTTTACATATTTACTTAAAAAATTTACAGGCTTAAAGATAACCACTCATTTTGACATTCTTACTGAAAATTTTACAGTGAACTGCGCAGATATTTGGCTAGTGATTAAATATCACAAGTAAGTTTTTGCTATTATTTATCGCAATCGACGATTAGGCGTGATGCTGTTAGAAGACAAGCTGAATTAATGCACTAATTAATTCATTGATATCAGTTGCTTTTAACCAAACTTACTTCTGCCCAATTTGACGTATTAATGTTGGCTTCATTTAAAATTCAGTTTAAGGAAAATTAAAATGTTGTGAAGTTATTTTTTGTTCTACTTTGAAGATTTGATTAGCTTCCAAATTTATTCTACATATAAAAAAGAGATTCGTTTATTAGTAACATTATCAATTCGTAGTGCAATATTTAAATTGTATACATTAAACAAATTGCAGAGTTATTAAAACTCTGTTTCATTAATAACTTTTTTGTAGTTTTTTACGTTTTTTAACATTACAGGTGTTTGTCACTACTCATTGTTAACACTGCAGTCCTGAAGCAATTTGGAGCTTGGACAGATTCGACTTCTAAGTAGAATTGAGTGTCGTAAAAACCAATTTCATTAAAATAATTATTTATCGTAACTTGAAAACATTCTATTATATTTTATTATTTTGTTTAAAGTAAATGCTAATTATTTGTTATTTAATGTAAGAGTTCATTGCTTGAAGTGTTTTATTTATTGTTGTGTAAAGACTGCAAACTTCTGTCAGACAAATCACTCTCGCCCTTCTCATCATTCTGGTTTAAGGAACCGGTGGGTAATAAGGCCGATCAGATAATAAGGCCGGAGCTCACTATTTTCCATAATATATCATTGGGTAGAACATACAGTGCCATCTAGGTATGGCTAGGTGTATACTCGAGTAAACCATGTAAGAAATTTAACAGTTTCCTTAGTCTGTCAGCGGTGTGCTTGTAACACATTTTGTTTACTAGTTTTGTTTGAATGTGCTATAAGAAACCACCTTCGAAAGTAAGTTATATTTACGCTAAACAACTGCATTTTTGTTTATATTGCATGGCCTGCTTAACAAAATATTCAACCAGTTAGTACGCTTTATTTGAGAATTTATAAATAACCATAACCTTTAAAAGTTTAAATGTGTTAGACGTGTGATAAGGTCTCAGCCTTATAACCTGCTCTTCTACTTTTGTACCATTAGAGTTCAAGCAAGGTAATAAGGCTAGTTGTAAAATAATGTGCGTTTTGATTTTGCAGCAATGGGAAAGAAGAATCGTGGCATTAGAGCCAACTGGACAGAAGATATGATGGAAGAGGCTCTTAGGCTTTTAAGGCAGGGTCATTCACAACAATCTGTGGAGCAACGCAGAGGTAATCTGGGTCAACAAAGCTATTGCTGGGAGCTAAACTCATTATGGACAGTCAGCAAGAAAACAAATCATAAGATTTCCCCAAAAAGAATTTCCATTCACTTCAAAAGCTCTACGCCGAAGTGATTTCAAATATTGCAAGACCCTTGATATCCGTCATAAGTTTAACAAAGAACAACAACTAGCAGGTAAGGAGTGGTACCGATCCTTTTTAAAACGCCATCCGCGCATATCGCAAAAAAAATCTCAACTAAATTCTGCCCGTACCCAAAAATTGAACCCCTCTATTGTTGATGATTATTTCACCTGAAAAAATTTACAACATGGACGAAAAAGGTTGCAGGTTACCGCTGTATCACCAGCAGCGTTTGTTGGACCTAAAATGGTACACCTAGTTGCACCAAAACATGCAGAAAATGTAACCATTGTTGTTTGTGGAAATGCGCTTGGTAATGTATATTCCCAATGATATTGTTTAAGGGTCAACGGTTGAAATCAATTTATTCTGATTGGCTACCGCCAGGGTCAGAGATTCATATGACACCAAAAGGTAGCATAACTCCGAAATTTTTTCAAAATGGTTGGACCATTTTGCTAAATACATGTTTCTTCCCCCTACAATTCTAATTTTTGATGGTGCATCAAGCCACTTAGATGTGTGCCGATAAAGCCGAATCTCTAGGATTGAGTTGTTGTGCTTACCAAGCAACACCTCTCATGAATTGCAACCAATGGACAAAGCTGTATTTCGCTCTTTTGAGGCCCATTGGGATCAAGAGCTTTTAAACTACTGGGTCAAATATCCTGACACAAGTCTAAATAAAGAAAGATTTTCTGATGTTTTCACTTCTGTCTGGGATAGCAATATGCGTGTGGTTTAAAGGCAACCGGAACTTATGCCTGTGATAGAACGGTAATTCCTAAACACGCCTTTGCACCAAGCTTGCCATCTAATCGGCCTCAAATGGAAAAACATGATAATGCGGGAGCTAATAGAAAGGAAAATATTGATGACAGCGAATGGGGTTCAGAATATGAGCTTCCTTTAGCCAGTTAATGAAAAACGAAGTAAAGTCTAACAACTCCTTTTCTGAAATTTTGATTACCCCAGACATGCAGCTTGAGAAACCAACCAAACGCAAAAAGCTTTTGATTCCGAGCCCAAGAAGTAAAAAGGGCAGTATTTGAAGATATTGATTACAAGAAAAACGACACTAATGCGAGGAGAAGGCCAGCAACTTTACCTGGTACCACTACTGCTGCAGATCATAAAAGCTGTGCTCAGTTTGCAACGATGACTACATAGCGGATATGCGAATGTGTTCAACATGTGGCACTTGGGTTCATGAGGATTGCGTTGAACTAATCCCAGAAGATACAGAAGAATTTTATGTCTAGATTTTATGCCTTAGAATACGAGGGCTATCCATAAAGTCTATTACGTATTGGTCTATAGCCGCTTTGAGCGTGCGCAGAGCGCCCATCTTGGTGTCTACGCCTTCCTTAGCTCAGTTAGCATCCAGCCGTGTTGGCACAAGGTTTGTGTCGTTCCCCATTAATTCACAATAACAGTTTGAAATGTGTGCCGCAATAGAAAATCCCGCGAGTTGTGAGGTGCGATCTGTAATAAGGTTTTTGTTAGCGAAATAATGTAAACCTTTTGAAATTTATCGACAACTGTGTAAGGTTTACGGGAACAACCTTATCACTGAAGGTGTAGTGCGTCAATGGTGCATTAGGTTTAAAAATAGCCGCGCTAATGTACACAACGAAGAGTGAAGTGGACGACCAAGCAGTGTGACTGATAAAATTGTTGCAAAAGTCGATGAAAAGGTCAAAGAAAACCCCCGATTCACAATAACAGAGTTTTCACTCAGTTTTTCACAAATTTCACGCAGTTTGTTGCATGACTAATTAGTTGAAGTCTCAGGCGGCAGAATTTCATGACAATGGAATTTCAAAGCTTGTTTACCGCTATGATAAGTGCCTAAATTTGTACGGTGACTACGTTGGAAAGTAGTATTTCGGCGCCGCTTTCAAATGTATATAATAAATTTTTTTTCTTGTACTGAGGTTTTTTTACAACAAAACATAATCGACTTTCTGGATAGGCCTCGTACATTTTGTTTCTCGGCCTTATTATCTGCTTTGATTTTTCTCCTTGGCGTTATTAGGCACATGCCTAATTTGGTAATAAGGCCGCAACTAACTTTTGTATGTTTTTTTTCGATAATATGTGGTTTTCTAATAAAATACATGTTTAGTTACATATTTTTTTAGGTTGTGTATTCCACATATTTTGTATTAATAAAAAAACTTACTTTTTCTACTAAGCCGGACTTATTACCCACTGTGACCTTATTAAAACCCGATTAATTATTATTAACCAGGCGCCCTGAGATTTATTTCAGTACAACAGACCTCATAGTGGTTTCATATTCTCATAGCTGCGTGTACCTGATCTAAGTAATATCCTTTAACATTTTATTTAGCACTAGCAGTTCAGCACTAAAGTTGAAATTATTTTAAAAACATACACAGTTTCGGTTAATTAAAATCTCTTGTTTTGTTCATAGGTTATACAGATGCTGTTTTTGCAATTTAATTTAAAAAATACTTCAAACAAGCATTGTTGCCTATCATAAGATATTGACAACTCAGAAACGAAACATTTTTCATCCTAGCTTTGTTAAGTTTTTTTTTAATCCTTATAACTTATGCTGGTAAAGTTTCGCCAAACACCCTGTATAATGTTCACTGTCAATCTAATTTTACCGGTTAATTTTGTTTTAGAACATTTTTTTGTGACGGCATATTTTATTCTTCCTCTAAGTAAAATGAACAAATTTGTGAAATTTAATTGGTCTACTAGTTTTTGTAATCATAATTTTAATCTTACAAAGGTTTTTAAATCATGTAATAAATATAAATGCTTCGTAGTAAAAATTTTTAAAAGTTATTTTTATGTTTTAACATAATTCTATAACATTGTAATTTTAAAGAAATTCTCGTTTATTGTAATATTCCGACTAAAAACATATTTATACGATTATGAATTATTCCCCCTTATCAAGAGGAAGCAATTCAAACCACTTCTGATCTCACTGTACATGATTGTATTAACCCCTAAAGCTCCAGATTGAAAAACCGAATTAGCGATATCATGTCAACACAATAGAACAAAAATAAGTTTGTATCCAATGGTGGATACACCAGCATATAAGAAATATAATCTTGCAGCCACCGTTGGATACATGGCACTGAAGGGGTTAAATACAAAAATTCTTATATAATAGCGTACCTACTTAAATATGGTTGAATGAGCTATGGCGGTCCAAGCAAGCCTAAAAACACCATATAAAATCATTTTTAATGAAAATATATAAATATTTACACTTTGTTTTAAATTAACTAGATGGTATGTTGATTTTTCTTAACGATAGCAAGCGGATGAATATTTTGGCGTTTGTTTCATTCGTCAGACCGCTGTTTTCTTACCTGCAATACAGGTCGAACTTGGAGGATATGTTTAGTTCTTAAAATATTTTAAGATCGATAAAAAATACTTGTCACTTACATTTTAGTTGTGCTTAAAATATTCAAAATGCATCAAAATTTGAGAGCGACACCTGTCGACGCTTTCGTGTTGGTATCGTACTGCTACTTTTGGGTATTTATGTAAAATAAACCTCGAAGGCCTTTCAGATGTCAACTTTAATATTAAAATGTTTGTGACTCAAGTGTCAAAGGAATACTCCGTAGCTGTAATAAAATGTCAGCAGCATTTTTCTAAACAAAAATTCGCGTTTCTTTATTTTCAACATTATTTACAATGTATTTGTGTTAACTACATTTTATACTTTTTAAAATATCAGTTAAATTTAAATCATGTGTTGCTGTTTTTTTTACAATATTTTAGATTAAAGTAAAAGTTATTTTATAAAATCCCTATATAATTATTAATTTTCACAACACAACCAAATAGATAAATTTAATAACAAAATAAAGGAAACGTTACTTAAGATATCTCAACTTAGTAATAAGTACATTACATTATATAATTTTACTTGTGAATGTGTTTAAAATTTGATAAATCTTAAGGTGATCATTTCGTTGTCTTGATCTTGCAAGCTTCATTATTCCGTTATTTCTAATAAATGATTGTAAGTTAAGATTTGGTGGAGATTGTAACAAGCCAACTTAGGTGATCCTGAAAGCAAAAATATAGATTAGTATTTGACTTTTTTCACATAACTGTATCTACATTACTCTAAACCAGCGTTTCTTAAACTATGTTGCGCGGAACCCTGGGTTTCTGTGGAGATCACTCAAGCGAAATTTACTTGTTTTCTATGTTGCATTAAAAACATACTATTGAAACAAAACAGGGGTTCCACGATAAAAGCTGCCATTAAAAAGGGGTTCCGCGTATCAAAGAGATTGCGAAACGCTGCTTTAAACTATATGTATGCATAGATTTACAAAACAAACAAATAAATTAATTGTGAGTTATTATTGTAATCAAAAGGAAGATGTGCAAAAATGATATTTGTTGACATTTTGTTAAAATTTCAGACATATTGGTAAAACACTTTTTGAACTATAAATGTTTTTAAAAAAAATTTTTAATTTTTCAATTTTATATTTAAGTTTTTGGGCACCGATATTGAATTAAGTTTTATTAAAAAAATAAAGTCAAATATTCCAAGACGTTACTAGTGTTAATAGGATGATTTTAAAATACACCGACGACTTTCACACACTCGGGGGTAGTTCTAAATCAAGAGATCTTTTTGAAAAATTCCTTGTCGTTCACAAGAAAACACCGTTAAAATATAGTTAAGTTGTTCGAGGATTCTTGCAATAGCAAAACAGCTGAACGTGTCACCTCAGGCTGGAGGTTGCCCGATAGGGGTGTTAGGCGTCCCTTCTAATCCGGAGCCTTCTGTCGACTCATACAGGGCTGTTGGGGGCCCCGGTGACTGACTCTTTGGAGGAGGAGACCTCTGGAATACGCTCTATGTTAAAATGAGTACCTCGGGGTCGGCCTCAAGCTCCTCGCTGTGTTTGGTGCGGCGGGTACTTAATAGCGAGTGCACGATTGAATGCTTGAAGGCTCAACCGTTTGCTATATAAGCGGTTGAGACTCTACGGAGCTAAGGCGAATATAGCGTGCCACGAAAAAGTTTGTACCTGAAGTGCTAAACCGCTATATTCAATATTTTTCAAATATCTGCGCATTAAAACTCAATTCATTCAAAACTATTTACCATTTACCAGAAAATTGTAAAGGATTGTAAATCCCTCATCCTAATTGAAAATTCATAATCGAAAAGACCGACTGATTTTTAGATAAAACAATCTCAGCGCGTAGCTGAGTTGAAATTCCACATTTTGGGGATGTTTTATCAAAAAGTTAAGGCAGAAGAGTTCTTCGTCAGCGACCACCTATAGGGTCTTTAAACTTATCAATCATTGAGTGAAACGGCTTCCGCTCCTAACATCTTAACGCCAACCATTTCACCTGTAAGTGAAAGTTTTGATTATTTCACCGTTAAACACCATGGTGCTCGGCGATCTTGCCTTTGTCACAAATCCTTGCTGCCAATTTAAGTTTTTAAACAATAACAAATAGTAGTAAGGGACGTTGGTTCCCGATTTAACTTTTTGTTACGCCAAAGGAATTAAAGAAAAGTTTCTATAATTCTTTTGGAACCGAAAAAAAGAGTTTTCCGTCGCATTAATTATCGAATGTTTTAAATGAACCTTTTGTTGTGAATTATAAAATTTAGTCCGGTAATTCTAGATACATTTTAGTTTAATCAGTAATTTGTAACCCACAATTTGATTTTATGAAAGCTAGTATACTGGGTACCCTCATTTATGCTTGATTTCTATTGTATATATATTTGATATTTACGCTATTAAGGTTTGTTCTATAAATGAGATTTTTAAACCCACTTTTAATTTAGTTTCTGTACGTAAAGAAAAACCTCAATGTAAATATCATTGTTCCAATTTTATTTAGAGAATAGTTATTTATTTTCTAATTCAAGACCGTCTTTTGTGTACAAGTGTAATTTGTGAATTTGAACAATATAGTGTGTTTTGTGCTCAACTAATCCATTTATTTATTTTGAACAACATTTATTATTTAGCATTATCAATGAGCCAGTGTGCGACTGACAAATTTACTTTTGATTCACAATTTGTTATTTGGTAAAGTGTATGAGAAAACATTTGTTTCAAGTAAAATTTATAACGTTAACTACAGTCCAAATTGCCTTCAGCATTTTAAAAATAATTCACAACAAGTGCAACCTATTTTGAATCTTGTGTCACGTTGAGTTAACTTGAAATTATCATAGACAATATATTTCACTTTTGATATACAGGATGTATCAATATTCTCAATTCATCTTTTATTTAATAATTGTTAGCTAAAGAGTTGGTCCGGTTATTCACACCTAAGGGGGCTTTACTCCTGATTTTATAATTACGATTAGCGCTTCACCTCATACAGAGTGGTCTTAAATAAGTGAGCACTTTTAGGATTAGTAAATTCCTTTTCAGTCTTAAACCAGTATCTTCAGTACCATTAGAGTGTCTGTCTTCACTTTTAAGGTAGGTCATTAACATAGTGATATACAGGGCGTTTCGTACACAGCGCCTGATTGCAGTTTGACTTGAGAACAATGGCGCCCACCTTTTGCCGATTTTGTCTTAATTCTACAGTGTTTAGCCTCGCAAGTATCGACGAACCACACCTCGCTCCACTGAAGGTGTGCCGGCCGTGGTTAAACACTTGTGATTTTTGCCGCATGCGTTATTGTCAATTTAGCCTGTGACAAAATGTCAAATTTAAAATATTGCTGACAATTTGTCATGGAGCAATTGAAGGTTAGAAAACTGTACTAATAAACAATCTTTTACGTGTTTTTAACAACAAGAAAGTT
>JAHWXV010873951.1:0-11724 GCA_024586415.1 Phrixothrix hirtus
TGGATGGGTGACCGTTCCAATTATCGTCCCCAAAATAAAAATAAATTAATATTTTAATGATTTGTGTGCATTATTTACATACTTAATTACTTTTTTATTTAAATCTATATATTATTTTTGCTTTAAATGAGCTTAAAATTTAACTATAAAATTCTTAGTTTGTGCATAATGGAAATTATAAATGGATGAATTATTTACGCTTTTAAATTAATTGTAGAATTTACAATTCAGGTGTATAGGAAAGCAACTAACGTCAATAAATTCAAATTAAATTTAAAATGGGTAAGAGAAAGTCGTGTGTTGTTGTGCACCAGATTTTTAACCAGTAATGTAAGCCTATATATGTATTCTAAGAACGATTACACAATGTAAACACTTTTAGTGTCACTAATTTGTATCTACAGAAATTATTAGTTAAGAAGAAGTAGTGTTTCAACCATGGATATTACTTAAAACATTAATTCAACTTCGTAGCGTGAACTGGGTTGAATTAGAGCGTTTGGAACTGTTGACCCTGTTAAAATAAAAAATAAATTCACTTTTCTTTATAATACTTGCAAAGCGTATTTAATCTTTAAATCTGATGTGGGTTTCAGATACTTCGATATTCGACCAATAATTAATAAGAATCTGTCAGTTTAATTGTATATATTTTAAACAATAAACAATCAAATAAACAACAATTGATACAAAAATTGCTAGTGGACATTCATTGAACTAGCTGCGTGCTTTATGTCATTTAATGTAAGCAATAAAGTTCAAATACTTTCGTGCTTTTGTGTTTGTTCTTTATGGGTTTCTATTTATACTTATTAAGGTTTGAATGAAATTTTATTTTAAAAGTTATTTAACACAATTTAATACGTATTCACTTATTCTGAAATAAGTTAATATAAATTAAGTAATGGATTAATTTGCTTTCGGATGTTGAAAGTGTTTTCTAGGACGATCTATGCTGCTTTTGTCTTGGTGAACTCTCTTCTTATCAAGAGACACGTCCTTGAAAGTTGATTAGCGAAGATACTGAGCTATTGTTCAACTTGTGAATGTACGTTTTGACAACCGGTATTACTTCGCTAAACTTTAGGCGTTGTCACCTACACCTCAGACTTCGCGAAAGATATTGTAATTGGTCAATTTGTGAGAACTGTACACGCCGTAGACTGCACAAAAAAGGCACTGTGTTGTCTCTTGCAGGTGTTTTGATTAGCCCTACTAGCTAGGCTTGGACGAATCAGATATCGTTTTTCTAATTTGCAAACCGTTGGATTTTCCTTGAGGTTATATTTTATGAATAAGTTTCTTTGCTGGAAACCTCAGTTGTTATGAAGCGATGCTATTTACTTTATGGCTCTTCTCACCACTCACCACATTTATCTTTAAGCAATTTATTGTTTTCAAATATTTTTGGGTATTATTTCTACGTAATGTATTTCAAACTCTAATAAATACTAGCTTAAATTAATCTTAAAGTAAGTTTCTTAAGGAAATAAAATGTATCTTTTGTATATTTGCTTTCCCCTTGTTGAATTTTCGCGACTTTAAATAATAAAATCACGAGGGATTCAACCGTAAGTTTATCTACATTTTCAGCTTTATATTACTAAAAACCTACTTCACTATTCTATATTGTTATATCAGGTTTGTGCAAGATTTAAAGCTCTACCTTAGAGAAAATAATTAAACTAGAATACCAAGAGAGGATTGGAGAGTCTTCCAAACGTTCCTACCTCTTTGGTCCAACGGTCCTTCAAATATACTTTTTGAAAGTTTATGTATATAAATCTATTCGCTTGTGTAATACAAGGAGCCTGTGATACAAAATTCTACATGTTTTCTCTAACAGAATCAGTTTTTCAATAATAATTGAAAAACTGCCACCAGCCTTTGTATATAAAAAAGAGGGAAACAAAAGTTTACTGAGGCGAAATCAGCTCAGTGCTGGGTAAAATTATTGTGTCCCAAACCTTTCTATTCGCTAAACAACTCTACCTTCACATAAATTGGCGTATTTGGTGTAACAGTCGTATATAGTGATGAATGCAGATTTTGTTTGTCATCACCATGAAGTAAACATTTAGGAGATGAAATATACCAGATTAGCTCATTATGTTAAAAATTAGGGAGACATTTTTTATGGTCACCAATTTCCTTTGGTGGTCATTCTAGGCACATCAATGCAACCTGCTAGTTAGTAGTGCTTTAGAATCAATATTAGTACCATTTATGCAAATCATTCTTAACGAATGTTTCCAGAAGGATAACGATCGAGTTCATGTTACAAACCCATCTATGAAATTGTTGCAAAAGTCTGAGATAAAAATTTTATCAGGGCCTATAAAGTTACTAAATTTATTAGCCATTGAACATGTCTGAGGAAGAATGGATAAAAAATTAAAGCAATTCTCTCAACCTCAAAATAATCTAGCAAAACTACGTTATCCCCTACTCCAGGAAGAGACTCATCATTTACGAGAAGCACTAGACTAGTGATCTAATTAACCATGAAAATAAATGAATATTGCGGCAAACATCATTGTATCGTATTGTACAAAATTTTTTGCGCGTTAATTTTTTATTCAAAATGAGTTTAGTTAAATTTGAGTATCGAAGCGTACTAAAATTGTGAATAGTGGATGGCAATGGGCAAAAACTGTACATGAAAGGATGCAGGTAGTATATGATGAGAATGAAACTAGCAACTGCAATTTGCAAAAAGGTAGAGTCGGTGGTTGGGAATATCTACACCAAGCGGAAAACGAAAAGGTCGTCGTCAAAGGTTTTTTTCAAGAAATTTTCGTTTACTGAAAAAAAATCACACATGCAGAATTATAGTGACCGGAGATGAAACCTGGGCAAATCGTTGCTATTTTTACACCAAGCAGAAATCAATGCAGTGAGCCCCTAAGGGTTCGCTTTCTCCAAAAAAGTCGAACATACGTGAAATCACCAGGGAACTCTTTAATTAATTACACACAATTATCGCGAGCGTCTATTCTATAACAACTAAGAAATTACATCATGCTATAAAGTAAAAGCGTTCAAATTTGTTGAAGAAAGGAGTTATCATTCTTCATGACCCGTTAAGTTTGATTATTCAGCGAATAGCCCTGCGCTAATTATTTATTCAGAAACTCAAAGGAACTCACAGCACATATGAAAGGTGTATCCTACTTGAAACATCAGTAATAGCTATTAAAAATGCCGTTTTCCAAAACTGATAATTGGGTGTCTAAAACTACAGAAAAGAAGTTTTCCAATAAATTACAATTAAAAATTATTTTTTTTGCGATTTGACAATTAAAATATACCCCAGTGCAAAAACTCACAAAAACGAAAATAACGGAGTACTTTATCATACATTCTCAACCAACATTATTCTTCGAAAAGATTTAAAAGTTGGGTTGAATACTGCAAACCAGCAACCTTTAATTCAAATTCCAATGCGAATATAAGTTCATAACATTTCTTGGAAATGAACCTTTATGCAGGCTATTTGTTATTGTATTGAAAAATGCAACATCTCGTCAAATGAGAAACAACACAAAACATCTAAAATATTCGTTGGAATACCTTTAAATGACTTGAATGTAAAATCTTTGTATATCTACAGACGTAAATTATTTATTTAATATCAAGTTAAAGTCGACTCCAAAAATATAATATAATTTGTCGCAAGTGGTCGACTATGAGCCCACTTAACTCGCCGCTTGATTACAAGAAAGCAATTAAACGCGAGGGCAAGAACCGACAGATTAATGCAATCATTTAATCAAGCGTTAATATGTATAATTAACGTATTGTGTTTAAAGAAATCAAAATTTGTGCAAGAAAATCGTTATCTTTGTAAAAGAAGAGGTTATGTCGTTTTTAACATACAGTTCATTTAATTTGACAGTATTTTATTATTTTGCTAATTCACTCTCATTTTAATCCAATTAATCAAAATAAACCAATTGTAAATTGCTTGTAAACATGACGTTAATTTTTTTTTAGCACGAATTGCTATTCAAACTAACTTTGTAGTTTGCAAGTTTGAATTATCCGCCAACAAAAATTTGTATTTGAATGTAATTTATGCATATGTAGCTCCATTGCTAAAACCCGTCATGGGGTTTGTAAACATGGGTGTACTCTATATAAATAGTTATCAGTGTACGGGTGTATCAAGATATAAGTTCGATGAACATTTTATTCAACAACCCATCATAGAAATAATTAAAATTTATTCATCTCTTTATAGATATAATTATTGCATTTATTTTTTATCAAAACTGTAATTCCTTATAGGTAGAATTACTTAAGAAAAGGTTTGTTTTTAACTGTTACAACCCTTAACATTGTCACGGTCTCACCTTTGACTATTAAATATTCTTTATTAATTTTAGTGTATTCATTTGAGTACGCCCTGTATATAGGTACTTAGATTTCATTTGGGTCGAATGTGTATATAATGGGGATATTAAAAAATCGAAAATTTGTTTTGGATGTTTTTATATGTGTAAATTAGTAAATAATTCTTCTTCTTACATTAATATTTCAGAAATGAAGGTTGGTGTTAATTAATAAACCTAATTTCGGAAATTCATGAAATATAGTTTATTTATCCGGTATGTGTCGCCGTCTAGGGATGAAATTTGGGAATATAAAATTCGCTTTAAAACTTCGTTTTGGTTAAAATACATTTCCTTATCTTATACTTGTGCCTCGACTTTGTTAAGATACAAACATACGGTGCGATGTGTCGAGTATTCTTTATTACTGTAGTGTAAAAACAAGCGTTGTTTATTTTAATACAACACTTGACTGATTCCTTTGTTCTTAATTGTTGCGTTACTATGAGCGATCATATTTGGTTAAACGCTAAATGCTGTTTGGTGCTTTGCTAAACTCTGGATGGACATATGAGATGCTATTCGATGTATGGAAATCTTAAGGTCGTACAAAATCTTAATTTTTATCATTTCTTATAAACTGCGAGGGCGATGTTTTCAACTTGTCCGATAGCGAACACGTGTGTCCGTATCGATAAGCATCAATAACATGTTTAGTTTCTTTTAATTTTCAAATTAAGTTTAAATTTTGCATTATGTATCAATAGATGTTTGCTGCCTTCCTAGTCTAATTATATTTTAAATGTAAAATAATGGCGTAGCTTTGTTTTGCTTACCGTATTTAATTTTTGAGTTACTTAAATGAAAATTTAATAGCTTTTCAATAATTGCAAAATAAGAAAAAAACTTCTAGTTTTTTGGTTTTAGAATATACTGATATTAAATTCTTTAGTCATATACGAGGTACACTCGATAACTTTATGCGGCATAGGTATAAATTTCTCCAGAGAAAAGATATGAGATGCTTGCTAGCTTTTTACATTCATTCCATAGTTCAAAATGGTTTATTTTTAAATAGTTTTTTTATACCACTTTTGAATAATTGGATAGCGTATACTTTTGGGTAATCTTTTATTTTGCTTAACTCGGGTTCATAACATGCCCACTTTACGGTTTAACTATTGCTTGTAAATTAAATTGACGCTGTTATTATAACTACTACTTTGATAAATAATTAACACTTTTAAGCTCTTTAAATTTACTTTTATGTTAACGTATCTTATCTTTTCATGCCATTTGATAGATTGTTATATTCTACGTAATTTATTTACTGATGTTAAAATATTTAGAATTGAGTTAATGTTGTACTGTACCCGTTATATGCGAGGTACCGTTGAATAATTCCATGTTAGCTTTGATCTATAAAAAGCATTTCAGATATTCTTTTGATTGTCAATGCGTCCCTAAGCAGGACATAAATTCGCTATTATTATTTACTTTATTTTTATTTGTTGATATTATGTTATGCAATTTGTGAGTAGTATACTGGGTGTTCGAATGAATACCTAATTACTTGTTAAATTATCTCGTTGTAATTTCACCGAGCTTCCTTTTACCAAGTTTACTTTTCTTTAGGTTTTCTTAGGTCTGCTGTTCCAGATGCTGAGTTCCTGCTGTAAATAAATTTATCTTAAGTGAACATCTTGTCGTTCAGATGTTCTTTGTGATTTTTAAAGTGAACGACTGGCGCCCTATTTATTCTCTACTTTACTTAATTTTTATCTTAAGCAGACTTCAACTTAATCCAAGCCCAGAGAAGATATACCGAGAAGTACATTTTTTTGACAACTTTTTACCAACCTTATCTATACCATACCCCCCCCCTACTTTACCGCTTTGCTACTCCGCTAGAATACGTGGCAACATACCTACTGTAACATTTAACTGTTAATTTTAATTTTTTGGAACACAAGAGTGTCTTGCGTAAATACATGACTATTACATATTTTAGTAACATTTATTGATTGATTTATTCATTTTTAATAAATATAATCATATTTAAAATAACGATCGTTAACAGCGTATTTAGTTTTTTTAGAAAACATTCATTTAATCATTAACTGTTATTTATTTGCTACTTAAATATAAGCGTTTGGATAAAGATAAATACCTTTAGATGTAGTAAAAGAAAAACGTTTATTTTTACCTGCAGTAAATACAGGGTTCGTTGACTTACAATCGATGTTTTAGAGTGTCATAATAGTTAGTCCCGCTTGGCTCAATAAATCGTTTATGCCAGATTAACTGTGACGGGAACCAAAACATTCTCTTCGAAATTTCAAATAATTCTACAGGAAAATTCTTCTTTAAACATTCGTGATTTTTCTATTCAGCTCAGAGATAAAATCATACACCCTTTTATGCTACTGTATAAGTTCCTATGAATTTTTATTGTACACGTTTTATCGCTATTATCATAGTATGTATGGTAATTTGAATATTACCCATCTTATTAAAATATTTCTTTCAAATCACTTTAAAATTATTTAAAGGAATTGCGTAACAAATTTTTATGCATTGTTTGCTTCAATATATTTAACCATAATTGTTTTATGTGCAATAAATAAGCAATATTTTTGCTATCTAAATAACAATTTATGAGATTGAATAATATGTTAATTGCTTAAAGCAATAAAACCTGACATTCAAGATCACAAAACATTTGTTCTCCATATTATAATTTAAACTAACCGAGTCAAAACGGATGAAATTATCCAAGCTAAAATGTGTGTCGCTATAAAGAAGCATATGCCGTAGAAGAATGTTAGACAACTTATAATGTACGAGTACAAAAATAAAATGTTTAAATAATTAGTTAAACCATTTACCAAAAAAACGGCGAATGTAAGTAACTAATAAATATTTTAATGTAGCAAGAAAAATATGCAAAAAATGGTACATACCCGTATGCATCCATTTTAATCTATCACCAGATTTGGCTATTAATTAATGCTGTTAATAATTAAATTAAAGCATCATAAGGACAAAAAATCTTGGTTATCGGTTGTAGATTTTTCATTATTTGTCGCTTGAAAGTAAATGCAATTCTAGGAGGTTGAAGTAATAGTGAATAATGGATTTAAACAAAATACTTAAAAAAGGTAATTATGTAAAATATATGAATTGATGACAGTTATTTTGAGTGCAGGATTAACGGACATAATAACTGAAAGTTTGTTTAATTAAACACACATAATAAGAAGCCGTTTTAAATAAGACCCGTGATTTTAATTTATAAATTTTAAATCCGAGAAACAACTGCGAATTTTAAGGCATGAGCTTTAGTTCTTCTGGATGATACCATTTCAATGAAAGCGAGTGTACATATTATATTGCAAGGGCATACAAATTACTTAATTATAATTAATAACGTAGAAAAATAGATTTCTATAAACAGTAAATAGTAAAACACTTGAGTTTCTTTTTGTGTTTTATTGATTAAACTTACGTAATCTTCGCATACTTGCAGTATAGTATGTACACTTACTTTCATTGAAATTGTACCATCAAAAAGTATTAAAGCTTGTAACGAATTATCTCGTGTCAAGTTATTGTATTTATCCTTGAAAGCATTTTCTGGTTTCGGAATCAATACCTATTAAAAAGTAATATGATCCACTAGAATAAAATTTTACGAATTCGTTTATATGGCTAGCACTTTTTTTCATTCCTAAATCTTCCATGTTTTGCTTTTGTATAATATGCGTGATGACAACCATGAAGAAAAGGGGTAGAGCTGTGAAAGATTATTATCATGGTCTTTTACTAAATGATAGAAAAGAAGGTTTTAAAATCTGTCTTTTGATAACAGCAAATATAGAAACAACGTTTTCTGTGATGGTATTTTTAATCAATCATTATTAACTGGTTTTGGGAATTGTTACTTTCCAATTCAGCAGCCAAGGTCATACACATTCATCCAAAATCGTACATATTGCACACATCAAGTCAACTTTAATATTTTAGATACTCCTTTGTTAAAGAGTTGAACTTCATCAGTGTACTACAACGTAAAAATTAGAATTTGAGTATTCAGTATAGCAAATACACGTATCTGAAAATATCTGTAGATCCATATAAGCAAATTCCTTCAGAAAATGTATGTTGCTTAAGATATCTAGATACTAGATTCAGAATTTTGATTTTCTCTTTTGCAAACGTGCTGTAGTCAAATTTACCAGTGACAGTATTTTTCTTTATTTAGTTTTCAATACCTTAACTTAAACCATTTTAGCAAATGATGCGCGGGTCCAATTAATGGACGAAAAAGTGGTTAACGATATGTTTGGGCCTATTTTTTATCGTTAAAATAGTTGTGTGCAATTAATTTTATTCACCATATTTATTATTTTAAATTTAATTACCTCACCAGTTTAAATCATTTGGTAACCTAGCATACTCGCAAAATTCATATTTGAATTAAAACTTTTATTTTTATACAGATGCCATATGCTGTCTGTAAAGTCTAGTTTTCATCTTAATGTTTGTGGAAATGTGTTAATTACAAGTTATGGGCGTGCTTTTTAAAACATTTGCGACACTAATATTAGTAACGCTATTTTGGTGGACTTTTAGTTATAATTCAAAATACAAACTATTCAAATTAATCTCAAAATATAGTATGTGAAGTATCTCACCTACGAGTATTATACATGTACTTCTTGTGCGTTATCCTGTACTTAGTTTACATGTGCCATATTTTTATTAATGAATTTTCATTGATTTCTCCATCAGATTTGGCATAACCTCTAGGGTTTTGCGTTAGCATTTAGGGAAATACAACTGCATTAATACTTGGCCAGAATCTAAGGTATTAAGGTTTTGAGAAGTTCTTTGCACAAGTAACCCTATAGGTGATTAGTACGGTTACTTACTATAAACCTCAATTATTTTTTCATTCGGCTCCAAGATAATTACTACATATTTTATGTCGTTGAATAGTATTTTACGGTAATTAATGTAATAGTTATTTGCATAATGAGCTAAGTGTGTTATTATTAAACGCGTGTAAAAGTTTATAAAACCGGATAAGCGAATTTTGCTAGTTGCACAAGTTTAACCAAAGACGCCTTTCCATAATGAGTTACGTACAAAATTTTATCAAATTCTGATTTGGCAACCTAAATTTTTCAAAAATGTTTGACGTATTTAACATTTATTTTACATAACTCTGGAAAAATGAGTTTTAAATAGTTACAAAAGTTAATTGAATAATTTTCCCTTTCATTGCAACTTAAACAATAATTCGAATGATACTGTATGTCTAAAAATGTTTACTCAAATCAATTTTAAATTAATTTAAAACAATAATTTATTAAAATTTTCTGCGTATTGGTTGTTTCAATTTAATTAACCACAGTTATCTTTATAGGACGCATTGCACTATAATTCAATAGGTGCACAAACTTTTTTAATGATTCAATTTAGGTATTATCATTGCACTCGTTCAATATTTAAGTAAAATTAAATTATTTATTTATTCGTTAGCTAAAAGTTTATTTATTCTCAACCTTTTTAACATATTATACACAACTGCAATATATTTTTAGCATTGAAGTTAAAGTGGAGAAAATTCAGGTAATTTTGAAATTTCTTTTGCTTTTATTTTTACTATGTATAAGTAAAATAATTTGAATACAAGCAATGATGTCATGACTGGAGGCTTTTCACTTTCGAATGGTTTTTATACCAGGTGATTCGGGAGGAATGGTACATACTTCGGGAGGTGATTCTCTGGTTCATTTTAAGAAGAACAGTTTAAATACAAATATGTTCTAAAATGTTTCCTTACGAAGTTGGAGCCCTTCAAATATGGAGAACAAAATTCTTTTTTTAAATTAATAATATAGAACCCACTATCATGTATTTCGATACACTTAACATTAGGCATAATTCGCATCCCAATTATGCAACAATTACTTAGTAGGCTGCCGCAAAACAATAATTGTCATTTACCAGCAGTTGACATTTATCTTTAATTAACTCAACTTTTGTTCAATTTGCTAAAAGTTGATACACATTTATTTTCACGGTTCCATTTTGCAATGGAAGGGCACGTGCTGTCCGTAAAGAATATCAACGGCGGTTTCCTGCTCGAGTATCACCAGATTTCAGATCATTTTTCTCGAACATATTTTACCAAGCAGTCGTTTTCAATCTAAACGTGAAACTCAGCAAAATATGTATGAAGTCGAAGAAATTCTTTAATCCTCAGAAAGTATTCCATCTACAAGTACAAGAAGAATATCATATGTAAGAGTATAGCGAACAAGGATTGTATCCGTTCCATGTCCAACGAGTACACCTTGAACCAACAGATTATGGTAACAGATCAGAATTTTGTGAATCGATAAATGGTAATCGCCGTTTATTTCCACTAATTCTTTTCATGGATGAAGCTACTTTCACTCGTAATGGTATTAATAACACCCACAATGATCTCCCCTGTCTTGACGAGAACGTACATGCCAGTATAGAATCAAACTTTCAGCGAAGATTTTCTGTAAATGTATGGCGTGGAATGACTGATACTAGATTGATTGGGTCTTTTCCCCAGCGGCCAGTTATTCAGAGTTCTTGCAAAATGAACTTCCAATATTGTTAGATAATATTTTCTTGGCCACAAAGGCACGTATGATATTCCTGCACGATGGCGCTCCCGCTCTTGCAGATGGAGTGCGTTCATATTTTGCTGAGTTGGACGTTTAGATTAAAAACGACTACTTGGAACAACACCGGCTTCATGCAGTTTGTTAATTGTTTGAGTAAATGCTCTGTAATCTGGCAATACTCGAGGAGGAAATCATCTTTCACATTCTCTACCGGCAGCACGTGGCCTTGCGTTGCAAAATCCATAACAACAAACCATATCAGCGTATTGAGCGTGAGAAAAAATGCGTGGCATCTTTTAGCAAATTGAACAAATGCTAAATTAATTACAGATAAGGGTCATCTGCCGGTAAATGCCAATTACTATTTTGCGGCAGCCTTCATAATTTAGCTGCGAATTATGCCTAATAATAAGTGTACATCATGTGTTGAAGTACATAGAAAAATGCTAATGGGTTCTAAAGTATTAATTTAGAAACCAAATCTTATTCTCCATTTTTGACAGTCTCTAACTTCTTAACGAAAATTTTTAGAACATATGTGTATTTAAAGAATAACCTCTCGAAAAATGTACAATTCTTCTTAAAGCGCCCTGTGTACTCTTTTGGCTCATTTACTTTGACTTGTCTATCCTAAATTCTAAATTTATTGAATGTTATTAAAAATTAAACTTGCTAATTGCTAATTTCATTTTTGTCAACTTTCACAACAATTTATTTGA
>JAHWXV010873972.1:0-10681 GCA_024586415.1 Phrixothrix hirtus
TTAAAGGTGAATATTTTGAAAAACAATAAAATAGTTTGTTCCAAAAAATTTGTTTTCTTTCCTAGTTTTTGTAACTACTTAAAAGGCAACCCTCGTAGTATGGAATTATTTATAGATAATAATTTACACATAGTCATTAAAAATGCTAGTTTTCGTTTCGTATTTTAAAATCTTTAAAAATGAATATTTTCTGAAAGAATTTCTCACATATTCTTAAAATAATGCAAAATGAGTAATTACAATAGTGAGAAAGCATGTCATTAAGCAAGATTATTTGAACGCTTAGAATGGGCATAGGTCGTGCAAGTAGACTATTCAAAATTTGAATGTAACTGTACAATGTGATATAACAAAGATAGCAAAAAAATTATTGGGAAAGATATAATTTGTAACAAAAGTACTGTCTAGGTTACTTTCAACGAAATATGCAAGATGCATTTGTTTAATTTTGATGAGTATGAAAATTTATTTTGTAACCCCACTATATATATATATATATATTAAAATTTTTTTTTCAGGGGATTACAGGCTAACAGGTAATAAAACTAGCTATTCATTGAACCAAGCCTTCAACATTTTATTTCAATGTCTTCTTGAGGGTAGTAAAATATACAACTAATTAGAATTAACAAGAATACTAAAATAGAAATTACTTCCATGACTTTAAAGTTTTAAAACCAAGAGAATATAAATAATTTAAATTTAAAAACAGGAAACTTCCAAAAAAAATATATATACACAAAATTTTTTTAAGATTTATAGATTATTGTCAGTTAGGTTGTCAATTTATTATTTCCCAAGTAAAAATTTATTTTGCGGAATTACACGCAAACTTAATGCACGAGTATACGGCGTTCATATAAGTCTACAGAAATACGGGAACACCTACAAAAATAAATACGAATTTCCATAAAAAACACACAGACACGCATGTACACAAGTACACGCACAAACGGACGTACTTACGCATGAATGTACATATACAAATTGACAACCAACACAACACATACATAATACTAAAATCAATTTTAGGAAACAAAGAATAACACATACGAAACTAAAAGTATATATATTAATTAGAATTAATTAACATCAATATAATTTTTCATAATTTACATATATTAACAAGATTTTTTCTTTTTTCAGAAAAACCGAACATTTTTGTGGTGAACAATAATATAAATGTAAATTAACATCCATCCACAAAATAAGATTTAAGAATATAATAAATATTAATTGCAAAACCCTAAGAACGTTGCAGGTAAAATAAATTTAAGTACAAAATTATAATAAAATCATAGAATACCTTCAATAAAGCAAGACTAGGGACAACAAAAGTGAACAGCTTCTTACAAATTCATGGCCAAACAAAATCATCTTAAAAAATGATACCTTGAATGATTAATTAACAATACATAAGTCAGTTCTTAAAATAAGAATTCTACCGAGTTTTACTAAAATCACGTACCAGTTCAGGTAATTTTTAAAACGTGACAAAATAATGCCATTTATATGATTCGCAAAAATTAAAAGTCAATAAAATTCAATTGACAAGTAAAAGAGCTCGTTATAAAATATAAAAGTGAAATATGTCCCTAGAAAGCGCCTTTTGCTTTAGTCTTGAAAAATTGCAAGTTGTTAAGTGGTGCAAGTGTGCCTTAGGCACGAGATTCAAAATGCTGAAATTAAATGGTAATAGTTGCCGCTTATACTTATCTGAGACAGCTCTTCTCAAAAATCGTATGAGGGACAAGATATGCCCAATTCAAAGCGTAACAATTGTATTGTTGTATCAACTTTATAAAGTAGGAAAGAATACATAGTTCACTTTCATAAATCAACCTAGAGTAACATCAGTGATTGTTAATCTAATAATCAAAAATTAAACCTTATTGAAGGTT
The DNA here is from genome assembly GCA_024586415.1 of Phrixothrix hirtus. NCBI lineage: Eukaryota > Metazoa > Arthropoda > Insecta > Coleoptera > Phengodidae > Phrixothrix > Phrixothrix hirtus. Next base: position 1,902 of record JAHWXV010873972.1, read on the forward strand.
ACGCTCACAAAGATAACCATAGTAAATTCGGAAGTACATAATTCTAGCTAGAATTTTAAGTTTATTTGCTTATTATTATAGCGTAATATGTTAGTTTACGATATTCATTTCAACATCGTAATTAGCTATTTTGCCGCACTAGTGCGGTAAAGGAACTCATTAAAACACTACTTTTTTAATTTACACCAATTTGCAAATTTTTTGTATTCCAGATCGTATCTTTGTATCGGCTTTGAAGATATAATTGTGCCAAGTGCGGCGTCAACAAGAATTTGCACATCGGAGGGAATATTTTCGTTTTCATCATTTATGTCACACATTTTTGTCAATCAAATATACATACATAAATAAAAACAATATTTATAGCAATTTCGTTCAATGATTTTATGCATTAAATTTCACCTTAAAAATTATAGACTTTCGCTTAATTACTTTTATGATAATAGATAAAACCTTGTACAATATTCGTATTGTAAACGTATTACGATACTTGGAGGATTGTCCAACGAGGCTGAAAGGCCGAGTTGGACAATTTTCTTGTCGCGTATCGTAATCTTATCCTTAGCGATACTTGTATCGTAAATAACTATTACATGCTTTCTATTGAAACAGTTTGTTCTGTAAATTTTATCGACACGACTTAGAATACGAGGGCTATCTCTAAATTAAAGACCGTTCTTTTGTAAAAAATTTATCATGAAAATATTATAAATATTTTTGTATTTCTCTTAAGAGGCGGATACACAGAAAAGTGTTCAACAGATGGCACGATATATTCTTTTTTTACTTGTTTTAAATAAATTAGAATATTTCCTAAATCGCCTAAACTGAGTAAAATATTGATATAAATGCTTTAATATAATTCCTCCAAGAAGTCAAACAGAAACTTGTTCCCATAAATTTTAACTAAATAGGCGAAAAAATAATTTTACAATTTAAAATTTTTTTCTAAAATTATAAACTGATATTACTTGAATGCCTACAGCAAGCACAAAAGTAGAGTTTCGCAAAGCCGTAAACATCAACACTTTAAAATAAAGCCAATTTTAATATTTTTGTAGATTGATTTGATGTTATTGAAGGAAAAAGTTTGTACTTTTGATTAAATACTTGAGCTCCTATCATGTATGATAGATGGCGCAGATAGCGATATTTGTTATAATTTTCCTAATGTTTCAAAATTTGTACATTTTGTATTTTGCACATAACTTATATTGCATTATTTTAAGACATCAATATTGTATTTGTTTTTAGGACACCTTTAAATGTAGCACTAGAAAAACTTTTAAATATATATGTACTAATATAATAAATATTTAATTAAACGTATTTTTATGTGCTGGAGAACAGGCGCAACAAAATTCATTCTTGCAATCAACGTCTGTAATTTCTTTGTATTGCATTGAAATTAACTGACAACTAATGCAGATAGTTAGTTAGTAACAGTGGCAAATTAGTATAGATTGGTGCTATGTAATTGTTTTTACGAAGTGGATGTATTATATGTGTCAATTAACGACACATAGCTTTGCATTCAGTACCAACTACATACTTTGCACCACCACCAACCAGTGTTTCCAAAAATGTTAAATTAAACATGAATTGCATTATTAAAACATTATTGAATCGATTGTTCAACAAAAATTTTATATATCTATAAGAAAATGTAAGCAACTGCAGAAGTGGATATAAAATTTGACATTTGTCTTGCCATCTTTTATAACCTGAATAAATAAAAACCCATAGTTTTGAATTGTAGATGTTCATATGCCTGCTAGTTTTAGGCAAATTAACATTCAAACCTAAACAAAATGAGATATTTCCTATTAACAAATTTAAATCTTTACAAGGTCAATGACTTACTGGGCAAACATGTTTAACTGTTAAACATATGCAATGATGTAAAATCTATTATACAGCTTCTTAGAACATTATGAGAATTACAAAATGTAATTTAATAATTACGATTTGAATGATAAAGGTTTTTCACTATTAAAAACTGTCTTTCAATAATATCAGGCCCAGTGTTAGAAAATCTACACAACCTAACAAATTTGTAAATGCAAGTTGCACTACCTTTTTTAAAGATAAATAGTCAAAAATAATTTAATTTATAAAAAATACGTCAAAGATTACGCCACTGAATAAAAATTAAAGAAATATCTACAGTTTATTAAAACTTTATTGTAGATAATCTATAAATATAAAATTACGCATACATATAATATTTACAAGTTTTGAAAAAATGCAATATAATGACCAAATACACTGTTCTGATGTTCTGTCTCATTACTCTTTTTTATGCATGTCACTAGAGAAGTATCAGACTTGTTTTTTTTAGTTTTTCACTTTTTTTTTGAATGGCATTTGCAATGAAAAGAGGATCGATACATCTTTTCCATTTCTTCAAATGCCTCCGTATTATTTCGGGTGCTATACATTGTTTATAAAATTGCGTCAATTTTGGTAACATTTTTAGCTCTCAAACCTTTTTGTCTCTCACACTCTCTTTAATGACGAATGGAACTTGGTCGTTTACATAAACTATAAGGTAACAAAGAATCCTTTTAGTTATATTTAATTGGCCTTGTATCTGCAATAAACATAATATAATTACTTTCAAAACAAAAATTTTAGCCAAATTTACTTGTTAATAATATCTATGTTGCAGGTGCATCGAAACATTTCACCTCAATTACAGCATCATCACCAAGTAGTCCTAAAAATATAAAGAAATTATGAAAATAAATGACAATTATAAAAATTTAATTACCATCAGGCGAAGCAGTCCAAAAACCCAAAACCCATATTCTTCATCAATCCAGAGGCCCGATTTGTTAATAACAAAATTAGGGAATTTTTCATGAAATCTAAGAATTATCACATGTTCCTTGCAAATTCCATATTGAGTAGCAGCTATTGGAAATACAGAGGGCTTTAGACATGAGTTAACAATGTGGCATGATGTGTTTGCTTTCCGGTTCATTACATTTCCAAATACAGATGATTAAGCTCTTTTTCTTCAAATGTTTGATTTCCGAATTGCCCCACAGAGTCGCTTTGAATTCGGATAATATCATCTTTTGAAAGCTGGATTTATAAATATTATTATTTCATAGTGTATTATGCACGACTATAAATAAACCCACCTGAAGTTTTCAGTAAATGATTCAGATCCTTTGATAATAAATTCTAAATCTTCTACAGTTACTGATTCCTCAGCTGTTTCTCCATAAAAGGTCTTCGTTTCATATACAACTTTCTTCATTTCATTTCCACTTTCCATATGAACTTCCTGGAATAACAGTCTTTTTACTTTTTAAATTGCCATATAGTGTGCTTCTTCATGAAAGAAGAAAAATGGTGGCCGGGGTTTTTACCTATTTATATTTTCCATGGACTAAAATGGCAGTAAAACGGCTTGTTTAGTCTCATGCCTTCGTACTCCAAACTGCTCTATTATTTATTTTGGAGGCCCTTTTATTTGGATTTTCCATTTTCCGCACAATTACTATATTACAGTATGTGCATTTAAAAGTAAAAGCAATGCAACTAGTTAGTCCTCTATTCTTTTGTATTTCCGGTCACCAGTACATTTCTTTCAGTGCTCGAATTGTAAACTAATAGTCCAATCTAGAACATATCCCAACTCCACGATATGATTTCCATTAATAGCTTTTGAGATTTGCTCATCTTTTTCAAGTTTCAAAGGAGTATTGATGATTCTAAAAAAACAAAGAGTAGAACAATTTCAAGATGCAACAATTATGCTTTACCTGAAATATTCCGCAGACGAAATGACACCACTAATCTGAAAGGATGCTAGTTTATTGGATTTTACATTCAAGTAAGTTTTTGTGCACTAATTGGAACTCCTAAACCATAACAAAATTATAAATTATTTCAGGTTTTCCGTTTATAATTTATAAATCAATAAAAAAATGTGCCAACATATTTGCAATGAAACATTTCTCGCTGAATAGTTTATAGTACTGATCTACAGAACTATCTATTTCTAATATCTTTCTTTAGATTTGTTTGGTGTGTGCAATATTTTGATCGAATACTTTACACTGCAATAATTTTATGATGTATTGCAATTAAGTGTATTGCAATGTAAAAGAAATGTTTTTAATTTGTTCGGTGTGCATTACTCCATAGTTCTATACAGTACTATCTGGATTATGTTAAGCTACACTGCAATCACTACACTTCCTTATTATTGTTGCAACAACGTCTTGTAGAAAGTGTAATCACACCGAACAAAGTGTATTGTAGCGTAAGTGCACACCAAACGCTGTCAGTGCAACATTTTCTGTATTAGTGTAGTTTATTGTAGAAGATTTAGATACACCGAAGAAACCTGTTAGTTTATGCTTAAAATAAAAATTGCCATTCTTGTGTACATGCAATAATTTCTACATTTTCATTACTTTCAACTGAAATTCATTACACTTACCTTACAATTTGATCTTCATTCTCTACTTCTACACAAATAGTTTTATGCGGTACTGTTATTATTGCTGAATGATCACTGTTAACAGAACATAGTCTTGGATTATAATAAAGTATTTCACGTACGCAACTCACCTTTCATACTCTGAATTAAATATAGCATCATAAAATAAGGGAGGATATTCCACTAAACTGAAAAACAATTAGTATTTTGATTTGTTGAAATTGTAAAAAACTGTGGAAATCTTGCAAAAATACCTAAATTATTTACTTAGTATCAGAGTTTTATCAAATTTTTTAGTAATCTTTTTCAGAATGGTAAATTTTCACAATAAAATAATACAAAGCATTTTAGTATTTTCGCCAGAAAGAAAATTTTAAGGGCCAAGCGCTCGTCCATTGTGGATCAAATCTAACTGTGATTGACTAATTTTTAAAAATCAGTATATTTTACAAATTCAGGGTTGTAATAAAGCATTTTGCCATGGAAATAACCTAACCTGATACTCAATTATCTGTTGTTGTACGCATGTAGGTGCGTATTCCGAAAAAATTACTTTACATTTTGGTACAACCTAAATAGTACATTATACATAGGTCTTTTGTTTAATTTAGAAGAGTCACTTATCATCGGTGCTTCGTTTTCTTTCCCAAATTAATTTAGCCGATTTTGACTTTTTATTTCACTTTTATTCGATAAAACTATGCGGCATACTTTCTTGCGAAAGTTATATTACAAATTTCAAAATCACCATACACTACAATTACGTGTTCGTATACTAATATTGATATTCATTTTCTTTACGGCCGATAAAACAAAATCTTGCAACTGAACTTTGACCAGCGTTGTCACAGGCAATGTTGCTAAATGTTTCACTTTTGTTACATCATATTATTTATTACTTGTTTGAAATTAAACCAGAATCAAATAAGACTTAATTTCAATTGCGTAATATAATTACAAAAGATAGACGAATGAAACATCCAAAATATTAAAACAATGTATAATTAAATAGGTAGTATCGTAATATGACAACAATGCTATCTACAAAACGACCTTCAGACGTTGACTTAAATTTTAGTTCATTGCCTTCACAAATATTATTATTTGAAATAGCATATTACAACGCCATCTATTTTAAGGGAGTGACAATAACAGTTTATTAAAATTTTCAATATCTACATCAACACAAACAACAATCTCGCCACTCGCACAAGGCTCCTCTTAAAATACGTACACTTTATTAATATGACATTTATCATAAGGATTTACTAGTTTCAATATCCCATCGTCATATTCTTCTATCGCCAGTCTATTCAGCTACTGATTGATGGAATTTTTAAGTTCTTTGGCACTCCTGAATTGCTTACCACCCAAAAATTATTTCAATTTTCCAAACAAATGGTAATCAGAAAGAGCTAAATTCGGACTATATACTGGGTGATCGAAAATTTCCCATCCAAATCTTCTTAGTAAGTCACGTGCCGTGGGTGCAACACGTGGACGTGCATTATTGTGCAGCAGTATAGCGCCGTCTGACAGCCGTTCACGTCGCCGATTTTGAATGGCGCGTCGTAACTTACGAAAAGTTTCGCAGTAGGCTTCTGCATTTACAGTCGCTCCACGTGGCATAAAGTCAATCAACAGTATGCCAAACCGAATCCAAAAAACTGTGACCATCATTTTGCGTCCAAATGGCGGTGGCTTGACCTTTGCTGGTTTCGTTGATGACTGAGGAGGCGTCATTTACTTGACTGCCGTTCTCTCTCTGTCGTGTAATACGAAATCCATGTTTCATCGCAGGTTACAATTGAATTAACGAACTCATCATCATTTTCTAAGTAGTGCAACAGACGTTCCGTTAAGATGTACGGCACCCAATGTGCACAAACCTTTCTGAAGCCTAAATGGTCATGCACAATGCGACCAATAACAGCTATTGAAACGTCAGGAAAGCGAAGAGCCTGGTTGGAAATTAGTTTGCGATGATCGTTTCTGATTTCATCGTCGACGTGTTTCAACAAGTCCGCGTTGATCATTGAGGATCTGCACGAACGTTCTTCATCATGCACATTAATTCTGTTATGTCTAAACCTTTTACGTCATTTTTGCACATTTCTTTCATCCATTCCATTATTACTATACACCGCAATCAACTGTCTATGAATTTTAGCTGACTTAACGTTTTGATGGTTTAAAAAACGCATCACTCCACGTATTTCACAATCGGCGGCAACACCGATTCTCCAATTCACTTTAAAACGTAATCACTCACACCTAAACAATGTATTATAATGGGACAATTGACAGACTACAGCGCAGTGTGTATATTACTAGAGTGGCATTCATCCACACAGGTTTTCCAAACTCAAGGAGAGAAATTTCGCAGAGGTCATTAATGTAGAGGTAACCCTCATATATGTATCTTACCTATTCCAATTCTTAATTTGTATTTAATTGAGTTCTACCTTTTTATTATTTTTATTTTAAGTATCTTTTCAATATTCTTATGTGTTACTTTAAAACATTGTGTATTATGTCTTTATTTACGTTAGACCGGCATTTTTAACACAAGCAGGTAGGAGTGTCTGGAGTGCAAGTCACCTTAAGATTATTATCTACACAAAGATATGCGATTGCTTTGATTACAATTAAAAATTGTTTGTTCTGTTCTTTAAATATTAACCACTTAATTGACTTATAAATAACTTTAAATTAATTAGAGCGGCAATGAAAACAAGGCACAACATTACTACATATAATATTTTTTATGTCTTATACACTCGGAAAGTACCTGATAACAGAGAAGCTTACTTTGATTCAAGCAATAAAAAGAAATAAATTAGAACTATCAAATTTGTATAAGACCCATAATATCGTCTTATATTTTCTATGATATTAGTATTTGCAGATGCTGCATAAATTATGTCGTATTGTGCAGGAAGCAAAACATTGTTAGCATGTTAGCTACATTGCATTGACACAATAAAAAGCTTAATAAAAAGTTAAACTATAAGGAAAGAAAGAGCGGGATTGAAAATATCGACAAGAGGGCAAAAAGCTGTATCGCAAAAAGAATGACACGAAGATGACATCCTGTAGTATTCAAAATGTGCTGGGCATCAGCGTTATGGACGAGTACTAAATATGCTTTTGGAATCCGATGCATGTGTGATTTATTAAATAAGAAACAGCTTCACCAATGAAATGAACAAAAATTAATAGACTAAAAATATTCCAAAGGATATGAACAAACTGAAGTACCATTAATCAACGAACCTCCAAAGAAAAAGAAAGGATGTGCATTTTGTCCAATTTCGAAAGATAGAAGTACCAGAACAATGTGTAGATGGTTCAATAAAAGTGTGTTTGCTAGACATTGCAATTATATGCAAAGAGCACGCTTGACTTCTAAATATTAAAATAACTTACATGTATTTAGAAAAAAATTAATCACTAGCGTTGGTATGTATCGATTTTTATAGTAATTCTACTTTTTACTAATTAATGTATTCAAAAGTTCACAACTAGTTTTGTTGATATTAATGACTACATATTCACTTTTTGATGACTGAACTCTTGATGTTCTAAATTAAATAAGGAACGCAATGTAGGGTCCGCTGAATCCGAACTGTGAATGGCAATAAAATTTTTTGCCGTAGAAAGAGGGTTTGCAGTAAGTGCAGAAATATTTAATAAAAGAAAATATTCAAATTAACGGATTTGCTTTTACAGCCACAATAAATGATGTATGTTCTCGAACAGAACTACCAATTAACTTTGCAAGCCTGTACTTTAAAATTTTTGTCAGATGATTGCTGCAAAATAGAAGTTCTTGAATCAGATTTCAATACTGATTTTGGAAATTACCTCTATATCTATCTATCACGTCAGGTTATTACACAAAATAAGAAGCTATGTTTTAAAGATTTTTATTTATTTAAATACTACTAGTATTAAAATACAGTTTCACACAAAAACCATTTTTTACAGTTATGCTTAAAATACGTAAGCATTGTCGAAATGTTCTTAAGACTAACTACTTCGTAGTCTTATGTTTCAGTGTACACATTGTGCCATTAATTTTCGAACTTCTTCTTCTTCTTTGACTTGAATTTTTACGCTCATGCTACATCCCAAATTTTTAATGTTATCCGTCGTTGTTTTAACAATTTTCTTGTAATGTAGATCTTTGTAATTTGTCAGCTCCGCTATGTTTTCTGATGCATTTATTTATCAAGTTAGGGAAATTCAATTAATAACTACCATCAATTTCTTTTGTAAATTAATTAAAATTTAAAAATCATTATTATTAAAACCAAAG
>JAHWXV010873983.1:0-13168 GCA_024586415.1 Phrixothrix hirtus
CTGCAATGAGTCATTTGCGGATTACATCATCTATTTTATTACAAAGAAAACATTCTAGATGATTCTAGAAATTTCCATTTCCAATTTTTGTTACAATATAATTAAATGTAAATGATTTTGGAAGTCAAAATGTATAATTAAATAAGTTGCAAGTTTGTTACAATAGTGTCAGATGGATATTTGCCTATTAGATCGTGAATTGTAAGAAAAATAAAATAAACAAAATTAAATAAATATGCATCAGTTAAACATGAGTACATAAATATGACACCGATAAAAGGTTTGGATAAACATATGGAACCCTTATTGGAAATGCTGCAGAGAATGTAGCATAGAATAGATTTCAGTCAAAGTAAATTATAAAAAGGAATGAAGTTAAATAAATATAAATTACAAGAGGAAATGATACCGATTAAATCTAATCAAAATAAATCGCAACCAAACCAAAATAAGCTACAAAAATTGAAAAAAGAAACTAAGGACATCACAGAGCCAGTCTATGAAATTCAATGAAATGTTAACATGTCAAGAGGTAACTAAAAAATATGATAACCTACACTAAAAGATTATTTTCTTGACTACTAGCAAAGAAGTTAATGTATTAAAACAAGGAATATCCCTGAATCATCATTAAGAACGAGAAGAATGGGCCGCGTATTTACTCACAGTAGAATAGGTTATGCCAAATTCCAAAAAATATGTAAAAGAACCCACATAGCTTTACGCAGAGTTGTTTTGAATGTTTTATAAACCTGTAACGCACGACTTACGAAAAAGTGTGACTGCAGCAAGTCTACCACACTTAGTAAAGGAATCAAGTGTAAAGGGTTGAAGAAAACCCTCAGAAATTCGAAGCTAAAATCGCGCAGTTAATTAGATTAATGTGTTCGATGACCCAGAGATTTTTATCGATCAACTTGAAGTACAAATATTTGTAGATGGTCTTCGAGATTCAGAAATACAGCAGGCACCAAGATTAGCCCACACAAAAGGTCTTAGTCTAGTGCATTTGCCCATGCATTGGAATTCGAAGCGACAAACCTAGTCTTGAAAGGTGTAGCAAATTATTGTATTTGCTAAATTAATTTTAGATTGAAAGCAAGTAACTAACCGGTTATCCTCTCAAGTATTACATCTTTTAAGTGCTGCTTTCTAATTAATAATTTTATTAACAATTTCTAATTATGTTGATTCTTTTTATGTTATTTAGTCCTTGTAAATTGTCCTCTAACTTTCTAATAAACTTTATAGTTTCATTGCGAGTACTAACATCGTCTATAATGAGCAACGAATCAGATTGCAATATTTATGCATTTGTACGTATTAAGACAATTTGTTAATTAAACCCGTAAGGTTATAGTGAGTGAATTAGTTTGCCCTACAGTTGGCGTAATGACTGAAATTAAGGATAACTTTAATAAATTTGATCGTGCCATCGCCATGAGGGTTTTCTAGGGGTTTTATGTTAAAAAAATATAAATATTCTGTTCAGAATTTTACAAATTAATTAATTAATAACAGTCTGATCAATTTTCCATTGGAGAAATCGATATTGGTATCCGTTTATTATTTTGAATAAGAGTTTTATCAAGGTCTTTTATTTTACTTTAGTCCATCCCTATTTTTTGCTGCAACTTGGTTCTTTGTTTAGAACATATCCGGTTTGGAATGCACTAGAGGACATCATGAAGTACGCTGAGAGTTGGATTCCATCCATCCTCTAAGGGGTTTAAGCTTACCCAAGATCATTTGCCTGGTCCAGCAGCATAGTAAGATGGCATTGAAGTCGTCTTAGGGTACCACAGCAAAGATTAAAGACACAAAATAACTTGTGTTGTGACGAAGTCTAGGCTCATTTGTTTTTAATTGAAATTTATTAATTGAACTTTCAATTGCTAACAAATTTTAATTGTTGAAATCCTAGAAGTTTATTTATTATAAAGCATTATAAGTAACTACTTAGGGTACGTTTCATTTTGATTTGTCGCAACCACAGGAAAATAATAATGGATAGTTCGTCGTGTAGGGTAGACTCAGACGGTAATTATTCGTGAACGGTCGACGTAATAGTCCTTGCAATTAGTGGTGCTCCTGACGGTCTGGAAGATCTTGACCTAAACGGGATTAAGCAGTATTGGCGCGATTATTTATCTCTGTAAATCACAAGACAATAAACCTTTGGTAAACGTACATTACTATAAAAGAACAGAACAATTATGTGACAAATATTTACAGTGTTAATTATGAACGGATGGTGCATCTCGTAATGGGGTACTAATCTACTCACAGTGGTGTTATGTACCGGTGACCAGCAGTTGGGAGAGTTATTCGGCGTTGACCCAGGGCGACGGTTGTCGAACACCTCGAATGTGCGAAGTGCGCAGTGGTTGTTGTACTTAGAGATTTCTGTTACTCTGTCAATTGAAATCTCAACAATTTCGGACGGTCTGGATTGGGGTAAACTTTATTGCTCGGTCAACTAGAATTAGATCGACCAGGCATTTCTTATAGATCGGGCGAGAGACTTAAATTCCCGCGTCATTGTGCACACGGAATTTAAGGCGTCTCAACGCTGTTAGTGGTGGCTGACGACGGTATCATAGCGCTTTGATTCCTCGCGACAGAAGTCACTCAAAAATCAGAAGGCGCAAGACACTGCCGTCGAGGGCACTTTGTTACTCGGTCAACTAGAGCGTCGCGGGAATTAATATGCTGGCGATTGGATTACACTCTGGACCTTCAGTGCAGCTTACGGTGAGGCGCTATGAATCAAATGCAAAGGCGGACAAATTGTCCGTGCCAAACTACGAGAACGAGTTTCAAGTTCTTCGTTTCAAAAGTTGAAACTGAAGTGAAGTTATTCCTCTAGAATGCCTTTATTTGTTTCTGGCAGCTCTAAATTTATTCGGCAAATGCAGATTTAGGTTCTAATTTCTTTGTTTTACGTTATTATAATTAACATGCATGCTTTTTTATGTTTGATATGATATCGTTCAATGCATTATTTAAAATTGGCTAAGGTTGCGCAATATATCGTAACGTTTAACATTAAGCTAATATTTATTTTTATAAGATTCAGTAGATCATTTAATCTTTAATTAGGTGAGATATTTTTCTGGTGACCATTAATGTTTATATACTTAGTTAATTTATTAAATGCACTCCACGAAGTTTTGACGCTTAAAAGTTCTTTATATTATAATTTTGCAATATCTTAGTTACCTTTTTCACTTATTAACAGTAAAATGCGTAAAACTGTGGCAGTATTTTTAACTGTGTATTTTTGTTATACGTCTACATTCGCGGCTACTGTTGCATTTATTGTCTCAAACTTGACGCAAACTATTCCATAACCAGAGTTTTGTAATCTGTACATTGTTGATTAATTTTAGCTCGTCAAATATACCAACAGCGGACAACCCTATAGGTAACAGAGAACCGGATTCGCAAGAGATAACTCAAACATCGGTAGTTCCAATTTCTATTAAACAGTAAGTAATACCTGTTAACATTCATGAGCTGCTAAATTATCATAAATTAAAGAATCTTTTAACTTGTACTGCAAAAAGCCCTGCAATATATCATCTCAACACAAAACTAAGTTCTTATTTAAATAAGTCAACTTGATTCCCATGAACATATTGAGCAATTTGTTTGATTACCTTTTCGTGCAGCATTAATTGGTCTGAGAGAAGGTGTCAACCGGATTAAACAATGAATACCTACGAGTAGTATAAAGCTCATGCTCGAGTACGGGTTGTGGTAAAGTTGAGAATATTGTTTAAAGTCTAAAAGCGACACCTAGTATGCAAAGACCGTTTAAAAGTTATAGAAGTTATAAATGCGCAAAATGTGGAAATGTTTAGAAAAATTGCTTAGAGTTGGGTAGCAGTCCTGCCAATCACCCAGACTACCAGGAAATCTAAAGATCATCCGAAAGTCCGAAGTCCGAAAGTCACTATTCAAGTTGCATCATTACGACATAATCCGGATAGTCTGTATATTGATGGAACCTATGCATCGCAGGGAAAAAACGTCAAATGTTGCTGGAACTAGAGCAACAAAGACAATAGTGAATTCAACCATCATCAGCGTCGATTACTAAACTCTACAGAAAATTATGCAACTGTTCAAATATTGAAATTAGGTGTAGAAACTGAATATACCATGTCTAAGTAGCTCATATATTACAATAGAATATTGAATATACATACAGCGTCTAAATTTGGTTTTACCCTAAATTGGGAGAATAGCGGCAAGAGTAAAACAATACGGCCATGCGAAAGCGTTAACATTACCGGCAAGAAGTGAAACAACAGTTATGGGCCGGCTAGATGGAAACTTACGGATAGAATGCGTAGGAATCCCGAATTTTAACCATGGGCGTAGAAATTTAACTGGAAGAGTGCTGATTGAAGTTAGAAGAATGACATCTGTGCGATTGATGAATATCCATGAATTCTGGATTTCATTGTAGAAGGGCATTGAATTTGGTTTGTACACACCAGTATCATCTGTGGAACGTTTCATGAAAACGAATGGGAATATTATTTCTGTATGTATTTATCTAAGCTGCGTGTCATATTCGAGCTTTAGAGTTGCAGCTTATCCCAAATGCAAACGAAGAAGGTTAATCAACTAATTTAAAAATATGCTGACATCTTCGCTACTGAGGATGGATTGAAGTAGAGAACGAAGATGGTGACATATAAAATAAATACCTTTAATGACGAGCCAATACGTTGACAACTAAAAAGACTGCCTTTATCGAAATAAGGACAACCTGAAAGGATTATTCAAGACATGCTTAAGCACGAAATTATTTTACTACCATTAATAAAAGATTCTTTGAGGTATTCTGTTACCTTAAAATGCATTGATCGTAATGAGTGCCTCCTATGATCTGATACACATGTGTATGGTCTTGATTTATAAAGACATAATCAAAAGTATTTTCAACTTGAATAAATTAGTATGACAGCGATTCTCAAAGTGTTGATCTACATTTTATTTTCGAAAAAAGGTTTTGTCGGATTTAGGGGTGGTATAAATTAGTGTCCTGTGCATATGTAAATCGTTATGGAAGCATTTCAAAATAACCCTATATAATTTCACATAAATCCAGTGATATCAGTGATGCAACTGCTTCAAATGTAACCCGCTATGAAGGGAAAAATTTGTAAAAGACATGTTCGATCGTGCCAACAAAACGAGACGAAGCCGTTTTTCCTGCAAACTATAACACTACTGTAACAGGGGAGGATTTCTTGTTGTTTGATTCAGGTGCAGAAGTGAATCTTCAATTATTAGTGCAGTTTAACTACTGGTATACTGACAGATTAGTCAAGACTATTTCATCTATATTATGTCAGTTATATGTAATTCACGGAGTAATATTTAAACCACAGTTCCGCTAGTGCATGCGTTGTTAGCAGCAAATCAAGGGAAGCATACGTTAAAAAGCTAAAGAAGTTGAACGAGCTGCTTTCCCTCTTACAGCATCACGAACAACTAGCACTGATTTTTAAATCGAGTTTACAAATTCACTGAAAACCGAATTTCTTAGCAGACGACATCAAAGATGTTTTTTTCATTTTGGTCAAGCTACTAGGCATGATGCAAAAATAAGGTATGTTAATTTTTTTCCTTTTACATTATCACTAGGGTTATTATCATATATTACGTGATAGGGCATAGTTTTACTATAAAAACATTAAATCTGTGAAATGGGACCCTCTATTTTTTGCTATACAAACTTAAAGTTGCATTGTATTGTCTCCTACGGAAATCCATAAAGATGTTGCTGAAGTTTAAGGCGAAAAAACAATTTCACGAAAAGAAATCTCAATGTGTTCTCAGTTTCGAGAATGGAAAGAAGTAGGAGGCTAAAAACTTTAACCGCCGATCCAAACATTGAACATGTGGGAGAGATATACCTGGTTCATCGAAGCCTCAGATGATTAAGTTGAAAATACAGTTATGATCTGTTTCAAAATTAGGTGCAGAATTGTTAGGAAAAAATTTTTACCCTTGCCTTCTGCCGGTAAAAGTGTTTAGAAAAGAATGGCCACTATGTAGAAAAAAGCTTAACTAATTTTTCAATGTATGTATTTGTTCAATTTTAATAAAATGGTGTATTTTACTTTTTGGACATGTCTCATATACATCTTCATATACATCAACACGAAATAAAGCAGCAGTACGGCAGCGATGCTGCAACTTAAAACATCAGCTGCTATAGTGCTTGTTCCCGAGGTCAATATGCAAGATGTATTTAAAATGTTGTGTTATAACCATGAGTTATCACAGAAACCACAGAAAGTTGTTATCTATTTTGGTAACACATGGATGGGACGTCTACAACGGCGAAATAGAAGAAGAGAGCCGCATTTTCTCTTAATTCAGTGGAATTATTATGCCATAATACCACAATTAATAATGACTTGCTGAAAACCAATAACTTTGTCGAAGGATGGCATTGCCCCATTAAACAGCAACTATGGACTTACTATCAGGCATTTGGAAATTTGTGGATGTGTCAAAAATAGAACATTCTATAAATGACCTTAAGATAATCTAATACCTAAGTTGCCAAAATCTGCCGACTAAAGCAAAAAATGCAAAGATTACACAGAGAATGAAATCAGAAGTAAAATTATATGTTCTCAAAAAATGGTTAACCTACTTAAGAGGGATTGCTCACAATTTAAATAAGTAATTTAAACATTAAGAACATGCAAAGCTGAACGAAAAAAATTACAAATGTTGAAGAATAAATAAAACAAATAAAAAAATGGAACTGGAAACGTGGCAACTACGAGGGCGGTTTGAGAAATGCAAGGAATACCATTTATTATTCAAAGCAGAGCTGTACAGTTTAGTTGCTAATACAGTTTCACTTATTATATGAGCACGTGCCAAGTTACAATTCCATCTGTCAGTTCGTTCTTTGTTTACAAATCATTCGAAGGCGGTAATGTAATTGGGAATAGTCCATGTTGCATTGGTAAATAAATATTGTTTTAAACTGAAAGTTTGAGACATCGTAAAATAATTGAATAGTATGTAAAAAGAGGTTTAAAAGCAATGTAAATTCATGCCGAAATGGTAAATGTGTTAGGATAATCTGCCCCTGCGAAAAGTGTGGTTTGTAAATGGGCACGTGAGTTTCAACGTAGTTGAACAACTTCTGAATTCGACTCTTGCAGCGGACGACCAAAATGCGACAACACCAAAAATCGTTTAGAAAATGCACGATATAGTATTGAACGACCATGAATAAAGTTCGTGAAATTGGTGAGGCTATGGGTATCTCAACAAAATATGTATCGAATATTTGACATAAAGAATTACATATAAAAGCTACGTGCAAGATGGATGTCGCGTTTGCAAACAATTAAACATAAACGCATTCGAACAGGGTTACTCAGAAGTATATGAAGGGAAAAAAAGTAGACTTTGTGCATTGTTTATAACAACGTATGAAGCATGAATTCATCGCTATATGCCCGAGATAAAAGTACAGTCAAAATAGTGGACGAAATCCGGTTGTTCCGCACCAGAAAAGGCGGAAAAGATTCTGACCGCTGTTGTTTGGAATTCAATGTTAATGATTGATTATCTTGATAAAAATAAAAAATAGCTGGAGAATATTATGCAAAGCCTTTGAACCAACTTGTAACGTTTGTCCGAATCTTATATTAATTACCAGGTCGAATTTTTATTACTGCATCAAAATTTATCGATCCGGTAATTCATCAGGTATTAAGAAATCAATAAAGGTTTTATGTTAAAAAAGCATTTAAATAATAAAAACAAGGAAGTTAACCCTTAACCACGGATGTGTCGTCTCACATACGACGCGTAAAAGAAATACATGTATAATTTGAAAACGGCAACTCAGCCCGATTTGTCACCTCATCTAATCTAAGGATGATTAATCATTGTCCTGTAAACCCATTAGTAACTATTTTCTCTTAGAGATACAGATACAGAAGAAGTTTTTGTGGAGAGTAGTTCCAGAGACGACGCGTCCGTGTTTACGTAATATAATTTGTTAGTGAGTTATTAATGTCAATTTAGTTTCTGTTGGTTTATTTTTATGTTCATGATCTTATGTAGTTTATTAAATCTGCAATTTTAATATGCGTTATTTGTTTACTGAAATTGACCGATTACGATGGTTTTCCTAATCTTATGAGATATTGCAAACAAACATTTTTTTGAGTTAATTGTTAAACATTTAAGTTTTTTCTGTTTCCGAGGTATACCAGGATACGTATTTTAACCGATAGTATGAGCTACAAACAATTTAATTTACCAGATACAATCTTTTAGACGCAATAAAGCCAGTAGTCTGGAGGATGACACGTCTGGGTTAAAGAATTCTTTGAAAAGAAATGTAAATACAATTGAAAAGAATAAAAAAATGCAAGATAAATAAAATGATAAGAGTTCATCTTTAACATCTGGCAAAAGCTTAATGAATGAACAAGAAACGGAAATATTTAAATTGACCCAAGTATTGTTATCTCGTGATAGAGAATTAGGAACCTAGAAGTAAGTAAAAATGTAAAATATTTAATTAAAAATTCAAACTAGGTGGAGATATCTAACGAGAAAATGCATTGCAATTACAGAAATATGTAAAATAAAGTAATCATTGAAACATTATAATTATAAAGATACAGAAGTACATGACGCAAAATACAAATAATAAGTAATCTAACCACGTTTCACAAGTAAAATGATATACAATCGCTACATAAACCCTAACAGAATGCACAGCAAAGAGAGTTTTATCGATTTTCGTAGTTTACCTAACTAATAACCCTTGCGAATAGCTATTTCTTATAACAATTACCCGGACATTCGTTTAAGACATTTTCGCCCATTGTAATTAACGAGACTTTCCGAATTGCTACGGTCGTAGAAGCCCCAGAGCTCCATTATTCTTTACGGACATTTTGCAAGAGTTATACTGGAGAATCTCTCTGTGTTAACACCAAAGGTAGAGATATTCTTTTGGGTGTATTTCATCCCTCACAACGATTATAGACATATCAAAAGGAGATTTTTCATTGTTATGTAAATAATTGAACCTCGTGGAATAGTTAGGAAGATATTTTGGACGTATTCCATTTGATCTTCATTTTCTGTATGTTATAATAAATCATATCTATATCTAAGGCCCCTTATTTACATGGTTAACGTACCTTAATAATAATTCCAAGGTATATTAATCATTTGATATTTTATTCTGCATACTACAGGACAGAACAAAATACCGCACGACAACTATTTTAACCCATAGAATTGTCAAATTAGCAATCCTAAGTAACTTAAAATAAGATGCATGTAGAACTTGGAAATGTACAAATATAAATGTAAACCTATCGATGAATACATGTATAAAAATGATTATGCTTCTATTAAAATTAATATTCAAATATTAATTTTCATAAATGAACGTAGATTGAAATAGATATACAGGCCGAATCATAAATTGTATCATAAAAGTAAATAGAGTACATGTACGTGCAAAAATAGGACTAAAGAAGCCCCGTAATGTTGCCTTTATAGCATAAGGAATTTATGATACCTGCTCTTCTTTTGAGCGAAATTGTTTGGCCGATTGAATTAGATAAATTGACCCGACACAAAAAACTTCTATCTCGACTTTTCGAAGTAGGTAAAGCACCTGTGAGTCGTAATAAATTGGACAAAGAAAATTTTCGCGAAAATACACTGTTTACAAAAACAAAAATATCAAATTTCATCAAGACAAGCATCTGCTCACAAAAGTGCTATGGCTATTGGAACATTTGGCGGATTATAGCATAAATTATTGTAACATCCATCCTATTCACCACATTTCATCTCCTGCGCCTTTCATCTACTGGCAAAACTTAAAAATTATATGCTTTTAAACATTTGTCGTTCATTGAAGAAACGGTTGCAGACGTAAAAGAGTATTATTCAAGCCTTCCGGAAAGTCACTTCACAATGGGTTAAATTTAGTGCAGTGAACTTACTAGGGCTGTTGGAAAAATAAAGCTGTACCAAAAATTGTTACTTGTTCTTTTATTTCCATTTCGCGAAATTTTCCAACCACCCTCGTGCTTTAATAGGAAGTATACTTATGGAAGACTACAAATCCTACCTCCTCATGGTGCCTTCTGGGTAACGCTAATAGGCTTTAGTATTGCATAAGAAAGTTTCGGTGAATTACGGTCTAGATTTGTTTTCGGTCAATTTTCCTAATTTCCTCCAGTATGCAATATAAATTTTTTGTTTTCATTTTGAAGGCATTGAACTAAAGGTTTTTGTTTTGAGTACCTCGAACACTTTAAAACAAATACAGTACAATTGCTTATTCAAATATCTTTTCTATAGCTGGGCAACTAAGGATTAATGTTTAAATTGTAGGCTTTTCCTTTTCTTTTTTAACTTTTCCGATATACGATGATATAGAAAGGTTATTAGAATGGATCAAAATTTAAACAGATATTCACGTTTTGCGGTCCCATATATTTTTAACGTGATATCTGTCTGCGAAAACCTTCGTTAATGATAACCTAAAAACGACTCAAGACATTGCTGTCAAATGTGCAGGTACACACTAGACGACCGTATCACGAATTGAAAAAGGTTGTGTGGTAATTGGCGGAAGGATGTGAATAGGGGAGAGGGCGGCATGTTTCTATGTAATTTACCTAGCTATAAAAATGACAAATTAAATGCAAAGTATTTTACTGCTAATCCTTTGTGATATTTGTGCACGTCTGTGCTAAATTTGATTAGCATTATGTAAATATTAAGGGTTTTTGTAACTTGATTTTTGTGTTGAAAATTAGTGACATACATACGTAGATCGATAGGAATCATAAAGTTCCTCACAAAGGAAAGTCATTAACCAATAATTAGTCATAAACGCCTGATTAATGTTTGCGGAGATGAAGAACTGTCATATATCTAAGTGACATTTTGAGCTAAACAGCTTAAATACGACAGAGAGTCGATATGGGATAATCCAAAATCAGGACGACTTGTGTCGCAAGGTCTGCTAAAACAAACAGGAAAAGTGGAAGATTCAGTCTTGTCCAATCGATGAATGAAAGTGTCCGTCATTGCTACTGCTGTTAGTATATCCGAAACTACTGTTTTAAAAATTTTCCATGATGATTTATACATAACAAAGGCGCCTGAGCGTTGGGTTCCCAGACTGCTGACACGAGCGCAAAAGCTTACGGGAAAAGAAATTTGTCAAGGAAATTTGATTGCCCTACAAGGTGATAGAAATTGATTGTCTCGAATTGTTACTGGTGACTTGAGACTTGACTCTATCACCAGGATCCTACCATAAATCAAGAATCCATGCAGTGTGGCTCTTCACCACTAAAATGGGCCCGAACATAATCTTCTGGTCGAAGATTGTTGGTTGAGTACATGCAGAAGGCACTATAATCAATTCTAAGGTTTACGAAAAACAATTAATTCTTGGAGAGAAACATTTGCTCTTGCGTGACAACTGCAGGGTGCAGAAGACACGAGCAGTTTAACGCATCATCGACGAATCTGAATTCACTGAGTTTCAACATTCAGCTTATAGTCTAGATTTAGCGCCCTGGAAGAAAAAGGTCTTCTTTAATCATGAATATTTTGAGAACCTTTCAGAAAAATTTGGTTGTAAAGGAATACAGCAGTTGAACTATTGCATAAATGTTGAAGAATAAGTAGGAACAGTACATAAAAATATGCCTTCGAATATTTTCTGTAAAAACTCTACAGGCTGATGAAGTATAGAGGAATTATACATAAATGCTTCAGTTTTGCAAGCACTGCTTGAATACAAGATACAAGATACTACAATTAAATAACGATACTTATCAAGTTACCTTAAATCAAGTGATTGCCTAGCAACGGTAATTATGCAGTTGTTATGTATGGAAATTGAACTGTCAGCAGTTAACATTAAGAATTGTTATTTCAATTGTTGACTGAACTATTGAGCTATAGCTAGTGTGTCATTTTGCCAAATAATGTTAAACACAAAGCTTGAACAAAGAGTCAGTATAAGTTTTTTGTAAAACTTGACAAAGTGATATCGAAATTATTGTACACTCAAAGGAGAAATCTATATCTTGAACGCGTGTTTTTGAGAAGATTTACTGCTGGAAAGTAAAGGTTGATGACGATGAAAAGCCACAACGCCTGATATTTGTGACAAATTATGGAAATGTCTATAAGGTTGCGAATTTGTTAGAAAAAGGACGTTTGAGTATAAGAATAATTACTAAGATGTAGCAAAATAATTAAATATACCAAGAGTCTATGCTAAAATGATTCCTAAGAATCTTACAATGCATCAGTTCCGAATTTTAAACTGTGCTGACATTTTAGATAACGTTAAGTGAAATTAAGATTTTTGATATCTGTTATTAGGTGTGATAAAACGTTGATCTTCCGGTACGCTAATTAATTTTTCATGTTTACTTTCTTTGTTTGCTTTATTCTCTTTACTTTTGACAGTACTTATTTTACAGCACAAATATAAATAAAATAAGTGCTGTCAAAAGTAAAGAGAATAAAACAACCAAAGAAATTGATTATGAAAATTTAATTAATGCGCCAATTTGAGAAATAAACTTGAAAATAAACATGTGTAAAAGAACTCGTCTTATCAGAGTCACATATGGTTAATAAAACGTATGTCTCAGAATGATTTCCATTAATGTACATTGTAACTACCAAAAGCAATTTAGTTGTTAAAAGTGTGTAGTTAAAATGTCGGGCCATCATTTGTGAATTATTCTTTGACAATGCATGTCTGCTTTAAACATTTTAGGTTAAGCATTATTTGGTGCGACTGTATTTACAATAAAAATTATCAATTGCCAATAAATTCACTTAATTACATTTAAATTGGATTTAATAAAGAAAAAACAATTATAAAAGGTGAGTAAAGTGATTCCCATTCACTTCCAAACACAAACGAAGTCGTTTTGGAGGTTATTAAAAACATTTTGTAAAATTTGTGGACTGTTGTTTAATTCATCACACTTAATGATAATTTTCTGACGCAATTCATCAATGTTCGCAACATGCGTTTCAAAAATCGAATTTTTTAGGTATGGCCACACAAAATAATCCAAAGGTGTTAAATCAC
>JAHWXV010873991.1:0-10315 GCA_024586415.1 Phrixothrix hirtus
TTTTTTTATTAATTACTATATGTAAACTTGATATTAATTCATTTTAATAAATATTTGTTTGCAATTTGGTGTTATTTGTTCAAGAGATAAAAACTGAAATTAGAGATCGCGAAGTTGTAACAGCTAAACGATTATTCAAGGTTGTCCATACACAAAGGACAGACTACCACAAAGTGAGGTTAGTGGTCGTTGACCGCTTAAATTGAATTTATAAATAAACAGTACCGCTCGACTAACCAAAAATTAACTGATAAAACATCAATAAAGGTTGCGACCACCAAACAACCCCTTAAACCCGTAACTCCTTAAACCCGTAACTCCTTAAACCAATAACCCCTTAACCCCATAACCTCAAAATCCAACGGGAAAGAGATGCGTGCGCCTCTAATCTCGGAAATTTGAACTAGATTCGCTCTTTGGTGGTATATCATGTAACCTAGTACTGTAATGGCATCATAATCCTGTGAGGTCGAGGTATTTTTCGATGCTTAACCTACGTTTAGTAGAAGGCGGTACTCAGGGTTCTATTCCCTATGGGGTCCTTTATTTTCGTAAGGCCCCCTTGCCTCTCACCTATAATAAATGATAACAAATTAATAAAAAAGGTTGTAAAGACTGTCGTTCCGGCCTTTCTTTCTGTATCTCTGCTATCAAAGAGACACAAAAAGCAAGGGTATTTTATGTTTCCACTGTACATTTCGAGAAGGATCCCTACACAAATACGCCAATTGTGATCGGAATATTTTATTTTCTTAATAAGGATTTTGGCGTTTTCTTAAGATTCCTTGAGGACTGTAGAGTGAGCTATATGTATAGAAGCTAGGATGTTCGTGTTATGGAGTAGTATATCCTTCAGACTACGAATGGATCTATGAATGGATGAGTCAAAAAAAAGGACGCCACTTTGCCTGCTTGTAAACATCATCTTTCAAACCATTGATCAGCCGTTACAATATACTAAATTTAATGTATTCCCTTGGGTAAAATACTGTCTTAATTCTTGCTCACGATTTCTATAGACAGATATTTTTGCACCTGTCTCCAAGAGATTTTTTTCTTTCAACCTGGACGCCAGGAGTTTATGTGCTTCCTCTGACAAACCCAGCTCTCGGCTTAAGTCAGTCTTTTCATACTCCTCGTCGCTTGCATTTGAATCCTCATCGCTTCCACTCATTTTCATCTCGCTGTTTTTATGCGATACTTGTTCTTCTTCTGTTCTATCCATACCAATATCTTCGCCATCTGCAGTCTCTTTTCCAGCACAGTCACCTGTCAAAATTTTCTTCTGAAAACCACAATTGGTTTCAATCGGAATAGCTGGAATGTCTTTACTCATATACACATATTTTATTTCAGATCTATTTTGATATTATATCCCATTGTTACTGTCATGCAAAAAAAAGCAATCCTCTCTTGATTCCCGCATGCCCCATGCACTGGTGATATAAAATTCAATTTAGAAATGTTTTTCGAGTTGTGAGATGTTGTTAATATCCTGTAACAGTTGGCATAGACAGTATGAGGAACCCAGTCTTCATTCTGATTTAATATATTGTAAGTAAAACAATAGCGGTATGCATCTTTAACATCATTGATTTTTTTCGAATGTTCGTAGTATACAATCCGCAGACATAAAAGAAGCTGTCCGGTTTATTTTTATCATCATGTACGTGTCTTGTAGCTTTATACTTCGTAGAAGTCAAAGAACCCACGTCTACACAAAGCTGCGGTCGTATGATGACGACGCCTGCGGGCCTGCTTTCTCACCCTGCCCAGCCGCCGATACTAGGATACCGATTTCCTGCATCGTAAATTTTTTTCGTGTGTTTGCCATAACGGTATCAAAGCCGTTATCCAAGGTCTCTGCCGGATCACGGAATAACTCCGTTGTCCACCGTCAACCACGTGGATGTGGCATGGATTGTAAACACACGAAGAAACAGTTGGTACGAAGCTTAAATTTTCAGGATCGGAGGCGTACGCGTCTCTTTGCCCTTAATTTTTGACGTTATTGGGTTATGGGGTTAAGGGTTTATGAGGTTATAAGATGATTGGTTTCATGATACGCCGTCAAACATCTCATTTAGCTCAAATTTCCGGGATTAGAGACACACGCATCTCTGTCCCATTGGGTTTTGGGATTATGGGGTTATGGGATTATGGGGTTATGGGATTATGGGGTTATGGGATTATCGGGTTATGGGATTAAGGGGTTATGGGTTGAAGGAGTCATGAGGTCAAGGGATTAAGAATTTGTGGGGTTATGGAGTTTATGGACTTATTTTTTGAGGTTACGAAAAAGCCTGCTGTGATGGGGTTAAATGGACCTCGGATTCGGTTTCAGCGACCCCAAAAACATGTAGTAAAGTTAGTCTGGCTGTTGGAAGCGTACGTTTGATTTTTTTGTGGAGCTGTGTTTCAATTAATAAAATCAAAATTACGAGGTACGTCCACAAACTAAGTTCTGTTTCTATTTTCTGCCGTCGTAGCTCCCCAAACTCAGTTTCACATATGCGCAGTCTTGCCCTGGCCCATTGAGAAGTTGGAGTCATTTCGGGTTAATTGAGAGTTGTGTACGCTTTGTGGTGCTTATTTGAAATAACGAAGTTATTTGAAATTCCCGCTACTTGTGGGATTACGTCTGTAATTCATTTTCTCAATGCGAAGAACATTAAACCAGTCTACATTCATCGACAAAACTGTGAAGTATACGGAGAAAATGTGATGAGCGATCCAATAGTAAGGAGATGATGAGTTAGACAGTTCATTGAACTGTCTAAACCCATCTCCTTACCATTGAATCACTCATCACATCTTCGCCGTACACCTAACACTTTTTTTGATGAATGTAAACTGATTTAGTTAAATTACAGACTTAATCTCAAAAGCGGCGGGATTTTCAATTAACTTCGCCATTTCAAACAAGCACCACGAAACGTATACAACACTCACCTAACCCAAAATGGCGTCAACTATTTCTCAATCATCGCAGCGCGCAACTGAGTTTTCAGAGCCATAGCGGCAGAAAATACAACGGAACGTAGTCTGTCGGCGTACTACGTACATACAGTATTGCAACGAATCTTTATTTCTAATTTTAAATTTAATTTAACGCCCGTTGTTTACTTTTGCACAAACTTGAAATTACGTGTGTAACGTTTTGTCTTATACAACGAGTCTTCTCGAAATTTAGTGTTAACTTTTATAACAAGATTCATTTTCGTAGAGGATTTACAATACAACACGAAATTATTGTTATTTGAGATGATTTGTTGAACGGACATTGATATGGCTTGTTAATTAAACTGGGAAGAATTTTTAATAAAATTTACATACAAAATTATCTAGAATATATTATTTCTTCAAGACCGCTTTGCAAGCATGTGTAGATTGTCGGAAAACAGTATAGTGGAATAGTGTAAGCTTACTGGACGTATCTTATAAGACTGCTATATTGTAGTCCTTTGATTTATCGAATCATTAATTCTTGGGTTTGTATCATTAGTTTTTTCAATGAGTACCTGAATTGAAAGAGGCGGCTTCCGATCATGATGGAAGAGTCCTTACAATGATATAAGAACTTCGCGACCGACTTGGAATACGATCCTGTCTTAGGAAGTACTTTTATTTTACTTATAAATGCTTAATCAGACCGGTACTTCCGCAACATGTATAGCTGTTATCGCCGCTGGCCATGTCTAGAACATCAGCTACGGTACGTCACATGATACGCAAGAATGTAGTACTTGCAATTGTTCTCTGTAATCTACGAGTTTATTAATTGTACCTTTGAATTGAATTAATTAAATTCCCGTTAATAGCTTGTTACTAAATCTTAAATGATAGTAAACGTTCATTCTTTGACTAACGCATACAAATTTATATAAATAACGTGCCGAATTATGCACTAACATAGTAGCTAGGACCTACGTCATTTTCATATCTAATTCAATTTTTGCTACACTTAATTTAAGAAATAAAATCGTCTAATTTTCTAATTTTTCCTTTAGAATAACTACACCATTACAATGTATTACATCTACATTTTGATATTTAGTACTATCACGTGAATTATTATTAATACCTTCATTTCATAGCTTTAAGTTAGTTGAACAGCTCTTTTTCTTGAAGAAACTCCTTGTCTTAGTCAACCTACAGCTGTAAATTACACTTGCTTATTAATTCAAGTAAATGATAGTACCACATAAAAATGTTAGGAGTCTGACAAACACATATATTTTTTTCCTCTGATTTTCATGTTTACAAATTTATTTCATTTAAAAAACAGAACCTTGAATGTATAATTTTTTAATCGAGATATAAATTATACCATTAACCATGTTTCACAACAAAAATGCATTATATGTATAATAACCAAAAATTAATATACAGATAGTACAGTTTTAAAACATAAAAAAGACAAAACACAAATACACATAAAATGGAACTTATAACTCGTTAATAGAATTATCACACAATTTTTTGGAACACTGTAAGTAAATAGAGATATGACTTCTGATATACTTACACCCAGTGTTTCTATTTTTGTATACGGACGCAAACCACAATTCTTTTTATTTTCTAATTTATCTGTTTCCAGCGGTTGCTGTTTGTTCATCTGAAGTATATCTTCAATTAGCTGTTTGAGTTTTGTTCTTATATTTGAAACGGATAATTCATTACTAAGATGTGGTTTCATGAGGGACAACGTGCAATCTTTTTATATTTTTTGAACTTCCAAAACAGAAATAAAGAATATAGCTGTTGACAGCAAATATGTTGGCGATCATGTAAAAAACGGATACAGGCCACCGATAGCTTCTGCGGTTACATGAGAAATTTGCACATTTGTGATCCACGAAATCCACGTCAAACTTTGGTTTGTTATAGAAAGCATATTTCTGGTATACCCCAAAGAGGATAGCTTTAGAGCGATGCATGCTAGAAATAAGTGTAACAGTTCTACTACGTTTTGGTGCATAACTTAGTAGAATAATATTAGCTTCCCTATTCGTCGATGGGCTGAATTCTGGAGGTATCCCCTCTTATTTTTCTTCATAGTCCCAACATAAAGTAAGGCTTCTCCTCTGAAGTTATTTTGCAAGTTCAATACAACTAAATCAATTATCAGCCGTAATGTTTCTATTGCTACCAATAAATGGCGGTATTCAATCGAGCACAAACTGCGTTGGAATAGAAAGACGTTTTTCTTCTTCATTCAACCCTACACCGGCTGTTTCTTTGCCACAGTATATAACCATTATAAAAATAGCTAATCCTAGTATCTGTGAGGCTTAGAACCTTGTGTCCATACTTGTTTGGTTTTTTTGGCATATACATCGTAAATCGGTAATGTCATCGAAATAGTATCAGCATCTCATCTATACAACAGCATGATTTTTGGCAATTTATTTTAAATGCATTGAAAATAAAAGACAGCAGCGGCTGAATTTTCTCGTTTTCTTTCAAATGTTGTGCTCACATCATCAAATCGCAAACGTGTTATCATAATCCCAAATATTTTCACGAACATAATAGCTCTAAAATAGGTCTCCCTATGACATTAATCGAAAACAGTGAAAGCATGTTCTCCCTATTACATTGGAAGTCAGATGTAAAAAGAAAAATACTGAAGTTGCCTTTGCCCAAAGTCATCAAACTTCTGTTCGTCACATTATAACATCTCCAACGTTTTAGAATCAAAACCCGAGTCATCGAACCGAAAAGCTCGTATTGCTTTGTTTTTATGTAACTCAGATGGTCCAGGAATATTATTAAAAAATTCTTAGTATGCACTAGAAGTGTGTGCCCCAAAGACACGCCATTTACAAAAATTATCTTACTGCCAAACACGCCAAGCACTTTCCAGAAAAGCACAAAATGCCTTGGCTTTCCCAGATTTATCCCGATTCTTAACATTTTTTCGGATACTCTTTTGAAGTTATTCACACTCATTAAGTCACTTTGTGGAGACCTGATACGAAGGGAGACAGATATCTAGCAAGAACAAGCCTAGCACACCGGGGAAACTAAAGTTACTGCCCTTCGTCCTTTACTCATATAGCTTACATTTCCTTTTCCACGATCAAATATATCACACCAAGGTTTATGCTTGGATTTATCCAATCGACATTAAACAGTCTTTTATCTCATTGAAGTTATAAATTATAATATAATAAAACAATACACAATAATTAACACACAATAACGCAGCTTTAATTTTAATAATATTTTGGTATTTGCATTCTTTGCGATATCAACTAAAGTTGAGTTCAACAAATTAAAGCGCATTATAATAATTTAAACCATTAACGTTGCTATCTGTTAATTTCAATGTGTTCATAGAGCACCCGCTATTTCATTTAAGTAGAAAAATGTATCGCTTATTTCTGTAACATGTTTATTTATATTTCATTAGTCAAATAAATTAAACTGTTAAATTACATACTTTAACCATCATTTTATGAGAATCATAGTAATTTATGAACCATGTACACTTTTTATCAACTACTGTATGCCCAAATAATTTAAATTCTGATGAATGCAATCAGCCGATGACAAATAAGATTTACTGGCTGAAAGTTGCCGCCATGTAATTCACACAACGTATTTTAATCCTTTTCAAACATTTTAGCTGTTATGCACAGGGACTACTCCAATCAAGTTCGATAAGTGTCTATCAGACATATACTTCTAGTTATTAGTTAAATTAAAGTATAACCCTGCTACGTCACGACGTGAACGCTGTACGATGGTGGAGTTCAGCCCAGATTCGTTTCAGAAGAGCATATTATTTAGTTAGCCTTAACCTCGGAAGGCAAATTAATAAATATTTTACTTGTCACATGCGTTGCAATGGAACAAATTATCTGTTTAGGACAGACGTATATATTATTTAGTTAGCCTTAAACTCGAAAGGCACATTCGACGTCATAAATGCAGTCATAAATCCTATACTATAGGATTGTGGTTGTAAATTATTGCTAGCGTCTACAATAATTGTTGCTTAAACAATAAGTTACACAGTTTGTCACTTAAGTATGCATACAAACCTAAGGAAGTGATTTCTTACTTCATTTTAAGAAGGGACCTTTAAATACATACAACTAATCCTTAAATGAGTTAAAGCTCTTCAAAGAAGGTGGTTAAAATTCGGTTTTTAAATAAAAACTCTGTAACCCCTTCATATTTTGTCCATGAATTTTGTTACATGATTTATATTTATTAGTAGACTTAATTTCCACCTTATAAATAAAATGTCCTAACAGAAGTATAGTAACTTTTTCTTTAAAAATCACTTTTGACCATTTAGAGACTAGAATACGATTTTATTATTCATTGTTCAAATTGTAAATTGTAAAATTTTACATTGAGACTAAGTTAACTAGGTAGTACATATAAATACAGATAATATTAATAAATAGATTACGATTGTTTTGAATAAATTTTAGTCTCATTTACTAAGCTTTTTCACGCAATTAAACGTCTTAAGGTTGTCAAAAAAATAAAGCAACAATCTACGATATTAAAATTAATGTCTTTACGTATATACATCAAACCGTATGAAAATATAACTAAACAATAAATTAGTAAACAAAAAAACAGAAAATGGAAAGTAACGACTACGAAGAAGTTCACAGTAATTGCTTGAAATAACTGCCCCCCGCTAGATCACATGTTTATGTTATCGTTATCATGGATTATCGCACACGAATTTATTATGCGTTCTTCATTTCCAGTTGTAACAGTGTAAACCATGGCCCCACAAGAAGAAGTGAATGGTATATACGA
Source organism: Phrixothrix hirtus (assembly GCA_024586415.1). NCBI lineage: Eukaryota > Metazoa > Arthropoda > Insecta > Coleoptera > Phengodidae > Phrixothrix > Phrixothrix hirtus. Next base: position 7,792 of record JAHWXV010873991.1, read on the forward strand.
GGTGTGTCTGATAAATTCGGTGAATTGTCTAATATATCGGTATCCAACGCTTTAAACAAGGCCACGCGCATGCGTAGGCATGCATGGACATACTGGACCTGTCTTCTATCCGGCATCGCGGGAGCAACGGCACAACATTAATTTCTGCTTCAAATTGGTGAAATGTTGGTACAAGTTAATGGGGAGGATGGTGTGAGTAGAAAATACGTATACGATAGTTTTCCAGCTTTCACACTAGTAAGGAATTGGTGCAGAACGAACTGAGTTCTGGCCGGCCATCCACAAGCAGGACAACTGAAAACATTAAATGTGTGCGAGCGTTAGTAGCAAAAGATCGGCCATTGACTTTGCTATTAATAGTAGCAGAAGTGGGCATTAGCAAAGACACCGTGGGAGTCATCATCCATGAAGATTTGGGTAAGCAGAACATTTGTTCATCCTAACAAACGAGCAAAAAGCAAGACGTTTTGAAACCAGTGACGATTTCATTGCCATGTGTGACTGGGTTCCATTGTCACAACGGACGAGTCTTGGTGTTACCAGTATGACTCCGAAACGAAAAGACAAAATCCAAGGTGAAGACCATGTTGATCGCATTTTTCGACAAAGAGGGAATCATCCATAAGAAATTTGTTCCTGCTAATCAAAGGGTGAATGTTGCATTCTACTTGGAGGTTCGCTAACGTTTGTTACAGCGCATCGGCGCTTTAGGCCACAGATGATTCAAACCAGAAAGTGAGTGTTACTGCACGACAATGCACCATTGCATACGAGCATCATTGTACGCCAATATTTGACTCAACCTGGTGTGACGGTTTTGGAACACCCACCCTACTCTCTAATTCTTGGTCCTGCTGATTTTTTTTGTTCCCTCGTTGTAAGGAGACCTTGAAGGAATCACGGTTTGCGGACGTCAAGGAGGTTCAACAACGTGTGACAGCACTTCTGTAAGCAATTCCAAAACAAAAGTTTTCCAACAATTTCTAGAAGCTCTATGGACGTTGCCAAAAGTGTGTTTTCTAATGGCGACTACTTCGAAGGTTAAAAAAGGTATGTGAATTTTGTTTTTATCTTATTATTATACCATTCACCGAATTTATTAGGCACACCCCGCAGGTCTGATAAACTAAGGCACCGTAAGTCATGCTATTCAGCGAACAGGAAAATCACATTGCAAATGTTTTCGACAGCTAAACTGATATGTACTGGAGCGACAACATCTGTTGTCTAATTGCTGATGGTACATCCTCCAGCGGTATTGAAAATTCTGATTTCTAAAAATAGCGATACGAATTACTATCTAGCCTTATCAGCGGCCTGGTTTGATCTGATTTCATTTATTAAAACGTTAATTTTCAACCAAAGCAGTAATTACGAGTCGCCATTGACTATTTGTTTTATTGTCTACAACTTTTTTTTATAAAAACCTAAAATTTTTTACTAAAAATTGTTATCACGAGACGACACTGCTCAGTGATTTTATATTATGAATTCTTTTAATTAAATTCGCTTTTTAATATTTCTATTTCTGATAAAATATATTTGTCTATTTTTTAAATAATTAAATTAGTAATTTATGGCCATTTCATTTATTTCAGAACTCGTATTATTCATTTAAAAACTCACTTCGTCGTAATTAGTTGAACTTGATCGGACACGTCCATTGATAACGGCTAATGCTATTTTTGGGGTAGAATATTTTTAAAAGTTTGTACACAGTTCGGCTTTGACGTAATTTCCGTGGTAAGTTTGACCACCTTAGGGCGTGTCTGCTAACGGACTTCCGTTTTAGTTTGTTGAACATGTAAGGTCTAGCGACTTTATTGGGGATTATTTTGTGCCGAAACAAAGGTAAAATTTAAACCAGAGTTGTTATATACATACATACCAAATTGCTTGATGAGTAGTTAAAATTTTGTTCGTGACTTTCCCAAATTTTTGGAAAATTTGATCGATTATTTACCTTATAGAAATGTGAAGTGCTTTCCAGTATCCTGTAGGTGGTCCCTTATAATTATCGAAACCAGGAGGGGTGGACTAAATTACTTTAAAAATTACCATCAGTTATTTTTAGCTTACAAGCCTTGTGTTAATTAAATATGAAAAGAGAATTTCAAAATTCCATCATTGCAGAATGTGAATTTTGGCTTAATATATTAGTCACCGAACCTTCGTAACATTTTTTGTTTTTCGGCAAGAAATAAGATTTATCAAGTATTAGTTGCAGTCGGAATTGAATTACCTATATTTGGCGATCCGACGCTTCAACAGCTACGTAAATCAATTCGCCTGTCCAACTATTTTGGTTAAATGAAAAATAAAATCAGTGTCATATAGTGATTAATAGGGGGCGGAATATATGCATTTAAATGCAGCCAAAATATGCGCATATATATGCCTTGTTTGCCTTTAAAATATGCACTGATATGCCTTCTTTTGACCAAATATGCATACTGGTATGCAATATTTTTTAATTTATTATTATAATAAAATGGGGTAAAAAACACACTGAGTTCTAAAAAAA
>JAHWXV010874225.1:0-11263 GCA_024586415.1 Phrixothrix hirtus
CAGTATTACACTAGTACTGAAACGACTTTGTAAAAAGATTAGGACAAAGAGGTCACAGTTGTTGAGTAATAAATCGTAGTTTCACTAGGACAATACAACTGCTCACAATGCTATATCATATAAACGCGTCTAAAATTACTGCAACACTTGTTATTTATTTGGAAACACCTTATATATATATATTATATATATATATATATATATATATATATATATAAGTGATTTAATAATAAAATCTAATGGGTAAACTATCAATATCATTTTTATATCTAGAATTATAAACAAGAATTTTACAAGTTGCAACCAAATGTTAACAATAATTATTAACATTCAAAAACCTCCGGTTCACGCTTTTAAAACAATTTACAACATCAGCTTTCCTATGGAAATGTTTATGCTTCTAAAAATAAACATTAACCACCGACCCCCGTTTTCCCGGCAATCTCAAGGTGAAACTTCATAAAACAGGCAGCTGAGATCAGACTTCTCGAGTGAAAGCATGCAGTAACGAGGCGTGACGTTAATAAAGTGGTGAGGCCGCGTAAAAGTCCATGAAAGCAACGAGTTAATTACCCTTAACGAATCTCGAATGCCTGAATCGTGGTGTATTAGGCAGGTTTGCGCTGTAAGGGAATTTGGAAAAATTGGGTCAAATTTCGTTATCCCCGTTCAAGGTTTGGCCATAGGGCTGTAGAACGTCTGGGAAAGTACGATCATGTACGCTTTATTCATGATGCACCGTAGGCATTGGGGCCTACTACCAAAAGTTACGTAATCTAACTCTAGTACAAGTAAGTGACACTTTTTCGATAATTCCCTTCCGCCCTATAAGTCACTGAGCTTCACTGGGGAATCCGACAATCAACCCTCTTTCCCGTAACATAGTAATAAACCGATGGGAGACCTACTTCAACCACGTAGTAGCTAGATAATTTGTTCTTGTTGTATGAGATTTAATTAGCAAACCAAAAATATATTTAATTTAGGTAATTACAGTAAATTAAGGCCACAATTATAGGATGCCAGTATTTTGTTATTATTAATTAAGATAGTCTTTAGAAATCAAACCCAGGGATACCCTATTAGTAAGTAAAGCATTTTTAATTGTAAGTCCAACTCGAACGGACTTGAAGCGCCTACCCAGTGGCGTACGCTATATAATTAACTAGCGAGTATACCATAATCACAGTACATCCTTTAGGTCTTGAAATAGGATACTTTACCGTCCCATTCCCAAGTTCTAACCGTCAAAACAATTAAGGTAAATTGGAGGCCATAAAATCATGACTTTGCTACGATTTTTGACGTTTGCATATCATTCCTGAATTTTTGCCAAATTAATTCCATTATAGACGTAGGATCCCCCTACCTCCACTTTAATAACCTCTGGGGTGCAAGAAGCGTTCTAGTTCGTTAGGGGCCTTCCAAAAATTGAATTTCACAAATGTTACCAGTAATGATAGCAACGAATGCAAAAGTGTGTGAATGCTAAAGGTAACTACTTTGAAGGTGATAACATCGCAAGTAACTAATTATTTACGTACACTGATTTATGGGAACAGTCCTATTTTTTTGTGTCGCATCTCGTACATTTATAACTTTTCACTTAAAACTCAGGGGTATTACAATTATAAATCAAGAACAAATACAGTTTTATTTACACTCAAAATAAACAATTACTAAACTGTATAATATGTCAACCGTGAAAGAAGCGCCCGGTTAAAATAATATAATATATTGGTCAGATTTAAATTACAGGGTCTTATAAACAATTTAACAAGAAATATGGATGAATTACAATTATTCAGTATCTCGTATTACCCCGCTGCCCAAAATAAAAGTTTGCACCCACTTTTGAATGCTACTAATTAGGGTATGAACATAATCTTGAGAAATATTATCTCACCTTTATTGAAAGGCAGTGCAAAGTTCTTGTAGCGGCGAAGTTGATGCTGACCAACTTCTTACGTATTTATGCAACATGACCTAAGCATGACCAGTAAGCATGCTGACCACATTTTACATTGTCACACATTAGGATAAAATTGTCCCCAATAAATGTAGTAAATGGAAAAATATGATCTTCTAGAATATCGTTAAGATATCGATATGCTGTAATAAAACTTCTTTCGACAAATACAATGCCAGCACATACCATAATACAGCCTCTGCTATTATTTATGCGCGGAACGTACAATTTGCATATCGTTCATCTAAATTTCTCCACATTTGTTGTCGACCATATGACGAATAAAGGCAAAACCTAGATTCATCAGTTATGAGTTATCCAATGTCCACCACAAGTGAGTACGAGCAATTTGTAACCTGGCTCTCCGTTGATGCTGTAGCAATTTTGAGCTATTAACTGGTCCAAAAGCAGTCAAGCCTACTTCCACTAATCTTTTGCAAACTGTCCATATACTTAAAACGACACCACGAATCTCTCTAAGTTGATTTTTTACTTCAGAGTTGGAAATGGGATTTCGTAACATAATGTAATGGAGCCATCATCAGCAGCGTCTGTTTTCTTTTTCACCAGACCCAGACTTTCGTGTATTCCTAATGGTTACTCTACATCTTTGCACACATTTTCGGACCACCATATGAGTGAAATAAAGCACTCATAATGCAAACTTCGACCATCTCTCGTAAGAGCTACAGCTTGTGCAGAATTTTCAGCACTTAGACGCATCATAAGAAGTAAACAGGGCAACAACAAGAAGAATTAAAAGATTAAAGTAAATTCTGTATGTTTTATAAACAATCACCCACCATTATTTATATATTATTTAAAATTGGCATGTTAGACTATCGTTTAAAAAACAAACAAATAGAATACAAAAAAATCGTATGCCATGAAATCAATTATAGTGATTAATGCAATGAAAGAGTAGATAACCATGGCATTATATTTAATTAAATCGTCAAATTTCATGAATTAATTCTTTACTGTTAAGTAGAAACTTTTTATTGCACTTCAGTGTACATCTTTCTATACTTTAAAATAATTAAATTCATTCTTATCGATTTTATTTACTTCAAATTCATACGAGTTATTAAAATTACCAACGTTGTATTCTGTGGCCTTGAGTTGACACGTTCGCTTTAAACTTTCGCAGAAGAATATTGTTAAAAGCTTCTAGAATTGTTTCGAACACAGCTTCCAGATACAACTTCGCAACATTAAGGTGCAGCTATGACGTTGTTCCGTGTTGGCTTATGCTATGATCATCTATCGAACACGCCATATCTGCGGTCTCATGTTTGGGGATTATTGTGAGTTTTGTTAAAAGTTAAATTTAAAAGCAGGGGCTATTGGTACTGAAATAAATATGCAATTTATAAAAATCAGAGTATCAAGTGAAACTAGAATTGTGAAAGAGTTCGTTCCTGACTTTCCCTAACGTTTTAAAAAAATCACCAATTAATATTTAGTAAAAATGCAGGGCAGTTTCTCATTTTAATACTGCCAACCTTGTGGGATGTTGTTTTTATTTCAACGAAATCCCGCTTTGAAGTTTCTGCACATTGGACTTTGCGTTACAATCAATAGAAATAATGAACCAAATTTCTTGCTTATCTTTGAAATCTCTTAAGCTTCTAATTCAGATTTTCTGAGCTGCCTGCGTAATTTTGGACTCTGTAAAAGAATTCCGCCCTAAAATATAGTTTTGTGGTCTGAAGTAAGATTCATTATTCGACGATGATTGCGGTTGATTTTGAAATGTTAACGGTGATTTTTCAAAATGAAATTAAATATTAAACTTACATTCTTCGTAATTCTAGTTGCGTAAAGCATTCATAACAGCCTAAACCTTTGTTTACTGATAATTATTGGATAAATTGGGGTTCCTAAAATTCGCGGCACTTGGTGTATTGATACTCTAACTTTGTATGTGACTTTTGGTCGAAACTGAGTAAACAGTTCCATAATTGAAATTTTTTAATCAAAACAAGTTGAATGTTTTCTTCTTTCTAATTATTAGATAATAAATTTAAAACAACAGCTGAAAATTCTTTGGCAATTTATATAGTATTCGGGATTTAAATGAATGTACGATTATTGTCGAATTTTACCTTTTACAAATGTTTGCCGCGTTTGTGATTTTTCAACATGCCAAACCTAATATAATCTTTAACATTCTATGACCAATTTTTGTTTTAGAAATGCATAATTAGTATACGAAAATTTGTGTCTTATAATTTAAATACCTCAAAACGTTTTCCTTTATTAAAATTGTTTGTATACATGTAAATCTTATATTATTTATTCGTAGATTAAAATCATTTTGACTATTTTAGTTTTATACAGGTAATTCCGAAGAGTGTGATCTAAACGCAACACGCTTTAGACGAAACTGATTACGAGTAGTAAGTATTGAAAGGCTGCTTTTGTACATTTAACCGCTATGTTGATTGTTACGTTCTGATATATTTCCCGAACCGTTGTGATTGTCATAGTAACGCCAAGATAACAAGCACGCTATGGTTCATAACGGTACTAGTACTGTTTTGAAATGGAGTAAAGGTTTGATATCAAATTCTTGTAATTAGTTGATAGTTGTCGTTAGCGCAAAAAATAGTGTACAATACACGATCGTTAAGTGACTTAGTACAACAGGTCTCCAAATTAGCTATTATAAGGTTCTTACCGATTTTGTATCGTAACATACTATTAGCTAACGTTTAGAAATCCTGTTCACCTTGAAATATGTACAGTATTCGATCTTATTAGCAGCTTCTATTGTTTCACATTTTTTACGTTGACAATTGAATAGATAGTGGCGATCTATTTTGACCAATTTCAATTAAAGCGGATACAGTGTGGTCCGAATATTGTAGCATCGGTATGATTAATTTACCTTGACTGCACTGATTTAGTCAGTCCCGTGATAAATTTAACGAAATTTTTTCTAACGCCAAAGCATAAGATAAATTTAAGTGACTCGATGATACGAGAACAACATAAGCAGTCACTTGCGATTTGTTGATTAAAAATACTAAACGTTTCTCGCGGGTGGGTTTATAGAGTCGCGAAAAAATGTAAGAATGCTCATTCGATTCCTCTAGTTTGAGATACCAATTGTCCAAATTACAGAATAATGCTATCAAAAATGTGCATAATTGCTACTTAGAAGATTGTCAAAAACTTTTATTAAACCTCTTATGCAAGACTCAACTCATACTGTTATGTTTTTACTTTCACTACTAAATGTCACCCATGTACACAGTTGTACAAATGTAGTTCGAGGTAGACCAGGTTGATTTATTGTGGACGATTACAGTGTTATTCAGAGGACCAAAATTATACATTTTTGCTTCAAACATCATTTTTCAATGATACAGTCTTATTAAGCCTATTATCGTTGTAATGTGCAAAATTTTCCCCCTTTTCAACAACTTGGTCGAGAGAGAATGCTTGTTTAAGATCTAATTCTATCCAAAAAGACCATATGAGAGTATTAGGAAAATCTCAGAACGTCAACGCGAAGATTTCTTGCTGGGTTAGAAATCTCTTAGAGTTCATTACCATCGTTTCTGTATAATTAACCATATAACTCACTTACGGTGTTCATTTACAAGAAGTGGCTAAAGGCCGCAATTTGATAAAGAACGATCAAGCTCATTTTCATTTAAATAACTTTGTAAACTGACAATCGGCAACTATACCTTACTAAATATCCGATTTGGTATGCGGTGACTTCCCAAAAGATTATTGAACCAAGACCAAGATGATGACGGTAATGCTGTAATAGCAACTGATGGACGATACTGTTATATGTTGTAAAATTTCTTACAGACAACTCTTGATAATACTCCTGAGATGTAGTTTCAACAGGATATGTACACTATTACAGCCATTATGGAGGTTTTAAAACAAATTTTTGGCGAATGTCCAATTACCAGAAATTCATAGTTCAATTGGTTTCCTCATTCGTAGGACTTTCTGGCTCCTACTTATTTTCTATAGCAGTGTCTTAGGGAGAAAGTTTATGTCAATCGAGCACGAACTATTGAGGAACTCCCAAAGCACGGGAGTTAACATCAAATGTCAACAAAGAAGTTGTCTGGAAAATTTTGCGTAATAATTTAAACATCTCAAAGGTGTATACTAAAATTATTCCCAAGAATCTTATACTAGATCAGGAGTCCTAAGTTTCAAACTATTCTGACATTTTGAATAATATTAAAATGAAATTCAGGTTTATTGAACTCTTCTACTACGTATGATGAACAATGGATCTTACAGTACGACTCGGAAACTAAACGACAGTCCATGGAAGACTAAAATAGTCCGTAAATTTAAGTTTGAAACATTACATAGCGTTTTTTCAAAATATTGTTACTTGGAGATAGGACAGGACGAGTCCGAAAGAAGAAACTTGAGTTGTGGTGAAATGGATGAATGTCGCGCTAGGATAATGCTCCAATTCATAATGCCTGTCAGTGAAGTAGCTTTTGACCTGCAAGAACATTACAATCCTCCAACTACTTCCATATCCACCTGATCTTGCACTTTGCGACTTCCTTTTATTTCTCAAGATAAAAATAAATTTTCAGAAAACCCATTTAGAAAAAATGGAAAGCGAAAACGGCAGAACTTTTTAAAACACTGGCAGATGGTTGACTACAATTCTATTTCAACCAATAGCAGACGCAGAGCAATCGTTTTGAAGGGGGTGTCTTGTAGTTATGTCTATGACGGCAAGTTGAAGAACGCTAATTTTTATATGCCTTGGGCGGAGTAATTTTAGAAGCAATTTTGGCCGGGTCCACCGCGTGTATTAATTAATTAAGGACGGCAGATGGTTTACTAAAACACAGTTGCGCTCCAAATCCAGTCAAAACCGTCAACAATGATCTGTGGCTAAGAATGCTCTGCCTAAATGAAGAAAGGAAACAAATTCAAGAAGGAGCGTATCCAAAGTAATAACATTTATTTCATCTTGATAGCGTAATATATATAACAATAAAAATTAAAGCAGTAATTTTATGTTCCTTTTGAAACGCATTTCACAAACAAAAATTAATGAATGTGCCTTTCGAGGTTAAGGCTAACTGAATAAATTACGCATATAAAATATATCTGAACTAACAGTTTCGCAATTGAACCGGTAATAACCTTCAAATTTTGGTGTAGCAGAATTATACTTTAATTTAAATGATTTGACTGCTGACACTGTGTTATGTGGCATTATTATTAGCTAAATTAACAATAAAATTTAATTTACAGTTAAAAGCTGCCTAAGACAGGGCGATTTCTCGAGAAATTGCTCTGTTCAACTAACTGACACTTCAATTTGTTTTGTTAGCTAGCTGTTGCTTATATTGTAGTCGGATTGTTGTTGTGCCTCTTGTGGGTAATTTATAATGAATGCTGCAATAGGTAATCCTGCCAGTTGCGAAAATCGGGCCGTGATTTGGTTTTGGTTAGATGAAATTCGCAAACAATTGTGCCATAATGGTCGATCTCACGTCGCAGCTCGAACTGGTTAACTGATGCAATAAGCGATGTCCACCTGTTTATACATTCAAAGAGATATGACTCACACCTTGCTGATTTCAAGCTGACGAGGTACTGAAGAATAGCGTTAATGAGTTAATAAAGACACTGATGGTAGATTTCTTTGACACTAGAATGCGGAAACTGGTGGCAGGTTATGGAGACTATGTGGAAAAATAATGTGTAGATTTTGTTTGGCTATAATAAATGATACCTATCTTTTGGCGGTTATTTTTTAATCTCAAGAAACGCGCGTTTTAATACTTTTTTAACAGTAAGGCTTGATCGAATATTTTTAAATAATTTATTTTAACTTTATCGACTGCATATTAGAATGAATTATTTTATTTCATATAATAAAATGCATTTAAAGTACCTAAATGTGACGCTTATGGCAACTTCTTTATTATTTTATTTTAATTTTCATGGTCTCCTATTTGTATGTTTGACTTCCTAAATACTATCCTCAGGCATTGTTGATCGCACTGTTTAGTATAATAAGTGTAATCGTCAATATGTATCTTAGATTCTTTTTTAAAACTCCAAACTCTAGCTGTAAAATTGCATGCTTACTTTAGAAGTAAAATAAAAGTGACACTTACAAAATTTGAAGCCAACTTATTCAAATGTTAAGAATGGATAAAGGTTGACCGAACAAATATGACGCTTACGAATGATGCATTTCCTTAAGTTTAACTGTACCTGATAATTTTAAAGCATTATATTAAGCTCGATGCACATACTTCGATGAAGTTTCAATACTACGTAAATGTACCTTTTTTTGAACTTTTATTCTCATTTATATTTAAACATTATTCAATATTGTTCTATTTTATTGCGTCTTTACTAATAAAAAATTGTTGGTATCAAATTCTGTTTTCAACGCCGTTTGAATATAAATTAAAATACGTCGGCGGCGCGCCGTATATTTTGAACCCGTGTGTATCAAGCGTTGAATTTTAAATTATACTAATACTATAGAAATTTTGAATGTTTCTTAATTTTCTAGCCAGAAGCCCAGAAGAATTTTTAATAATTCAGCTTTCCGGCATTCTAAATCAGCAATAAGAGAAAAAAATATAAAAAGTAATATTGATTTTTAAGACCTTGAACTTAGATGCGTATGTGATATTAAACACGACATGCGACATACATATTTGATTACAGCTTAAATTACTTTTGATGGTATCTCTCACATACCATTTACTAAATTGGTAAAACAGTAATGATGTTTTCGATTTTCTAATTTGACTCTTTCTAATATTGGAAATGCCACTTAATATACTTTTTCAACTTTTCCGCAATTAAAAATATTAAAACTTCGATATATCGAATTACCATTACAAGTTTTTCAAAGTCATGAATTAATAATCAGTAATAACGATATTAAAGCTCAAAACGACCACCTTATTAAATAAAATTAGGTAATTATGTACATTTTTATTGGAAAATGTCCAAGTAACTTATGTATAATGGCAACAAAAACGACGTTGAATGCATGCATTTCGTTAACAATCATATTTTTTTATATTGATTAATATTTACGTACATGCAAACGCAAACTAAAACATTTTTAGTTGTATTAATGGCACAACATATATGGAGATCTAAAACATATAAAATTAGTTATATAATCTCATATAACTGTCCTCCGTTAAGTTAAATAAGAGATAATAAATTCTGGAAAAATCTAAAAGTCTCTATATACTAGAAAATTGTTCTTTAACAAGCATTAAAGATTTTTGGTCGTCTCGCCTAATTTGCGGTTTTTTCCTCATATTATTTCACGAAATGGAGAAAAATGATCACTAAATCTTAATTTAAAGGTGGAATTATAAATAGTCATCTAGCGGTTTAAATAAAAATTGTTCAGTTATAACTATAGTCAGCAGTTTGTAATCGTTTTAGAATAAAAAGCAAATAAAATTAAGAACGAAAAGAACATAATGTAAAAACATAATTTGTAAGATTTTAAAATAAAATACAAGGCTTTAATTTAATCCCGAACCCCATGTGATCGAAAATAATAGGCAACCAAGCTTACCCGTTGCCGCATATTAACATTAAATACATCGTTTATTCATAATTATGTCAAAACGTTATGTTATGCACGTGAATTTTACTCTTCTTCAGAAGTTCAATTGGTGAAACCTGAAATTGTCAATTCCTAGACTTCAAAATAATAATGTAGAATGTAGATTATCTAAATATGGATTAACTTACTAATTTTAAATGCTCGTATCTCTCAAGTTAACCACTTTAGATCATACAAATAATAGATTTTTGAAAATGTTGTTTCGAGTAGAATTCAAAAATAAAAAAAATACAGGGCGTTCCATTTAAAAAATACGATGATGACGTCATACTGGAAGAGTAATAGCGTAAAAATAATAATTAAATAAGAGAAAATGTGTGAAATTGAATTAACAGAATTAATATTAGTAAACCCATGCACATGATAAAAAAGGGCGAATGCAATAATTAATAGTTAAAATTCAGCAAATAAATAAAATTTAGAGGTTAATTACCTATATCATGTAAATTGGTGTTTTGTTAATTTATGCATATTAAATAATTAAATAATTAAAATACAAAATAAATGCAATATAAACAATGGAACAAAATATGTAAAAAGGTCGTTGCGACAAAGTGAAGTGTACAAATTATAGTTGTGCGGGACGTCCAATAAACCAATTTTCCATCTAAAAGAACACAGTTTTAGTAATAATGGAACCGTGAGGAACATTTAGTACACATTTCCAATCAATTAATTTAAATTTTTAAGATTGTAAAAGTATAGCCAAATAAATATAAAGAGAATAGTCCTCCTAAATGGCGCGAATTTTAAAATTAAATCGCTACAAGTGTTAAGCCATGAAACTGTCATCGGAATAAAATAAAATGAACAACTCTAAGGCTTTTCACCAAAATATTTGTAATAACCCAACTTAATAGGTAAAAATATAAAAACTTGCAACTTCAGTGTGACACAGCACCCGCAGACCAATGGTTCCGCCCTGTGTGGGGCTCTTCAGTGCGGGGTGCTGTACACGCTGGTTGACCAATGCAAGCTCCTTTTTAAACACATAACCTGTGTAAATGCTGACGAAAATTACTGGCAGATCCATCCATTGCTCATATTAGGACGATTTTATATAAATAAATATAAAGAACACGATTCCTCCTAAACGGCGCGAATTTTAAAATTCATTTTTTTAAGTATAGCCAAGTTAAGAACCATTGAAATTCAACTCCTGAAATCCTGAAAAATAAGAAATGATGTTTCCGGCGCTAGTTTCTATCCAAAACAAAACTAATGTAAAGGCATTGATTGCAAATTTAAATCCATATCTTAAAATACAAGCTCAAAATTACAGATTTCCTTGGTTCAGAAATTGCAAACTTGCGACTTTAGAAGGTAATTTCATTAAATTACATCGTATATTTTAGTAGTTCTCCAACTGTTACAAAAGAATGTTGTTAGTCTAAATATTTTAAAATTTCTTAGTAAAATTGAACTGAAAGAAACAAAATTAATTTAAGTTAAATGAATTCTGCAATAAAGTAATAGCAAAAAGGTGTATATTAAAACAACTTATAAATATTTCTCTACAAGTCTCCTTTTAGCTCGATACACTTAGTCCAACGTTTTTCCAATTTAAATATTTATGGAAACTTTCACAGTTATTATTCATAATTAAAACAATTTTTGGATAAACTGTGTAACTTTAATAAAAATTAAACGTTTAATTTTTATTA
>JAHWXV010874519.1:0-10896 GCA_024586415.1 Phrixothrix hirtus
TTCAAAAAGGTTAATAACTATCATTTATCCAAACGTATAAATAATTAATTTTCATATATTGTATAGAGTGATACAAAATTAAGAAGGCGTTTGACACTGTTTATAAATAACAGGTGTATTTGAATCTTGAATTTTTGTGTGCACAATAGATGGTGTTACTGCAGACCAATAGCTTCAAATTTTATCGAATTACTTTGACAGATATTACATAAAATTAATTAGAACATGAAATTTTGAAATTATTGTAGATTAAAAATTTAATTACTAATATCTTAAACGATATCCTATGCGATATTCTAAACGATATTGTAAACGGCCTGAAATGATATTCGAAGTTGAAGTATTGTTGGTAAATTGAAATCTACGCACTGTTGATAAACAGTTGTTATAAAAATTCTAAAATATCGGTATAAGACAAATTAAGTCAAAATACATCATACACCTACGTATAAATCACACAATAAGGATTTATATTCAAACAATATTAAATTTGATAACAGCTCGAAAATATAATACATGCTTAGATTCCGCCGTCATTATTAAAAAAAAGATGTCGAGGTTTTCACCACGCCCTATACCAAAAAGGTTGTACTTCTTACTAGACTGTAGTTATGCAATACTACTGTATAGATGTTAGCACAGTAAAAATTTAAACCACAAATAGTTGTAAAAACAGAAATTTAAATTGCAAGAACTGTTAAAAATAGATATACACCGTTCATTCGTTACAAACTTATTTTCAATTTTAATTCTTAATATTAATGTAGCAACTTTTATTTTCATAGTTTAAATAATTTTTATAATTTATTTTCAAAAGTTATTTTTGAACGATTGGTAATTATTTGAGTAGATTTAAATATGTTGAGTTGCAGTTGCCCTTGCGTTACGAGCGAAAACGCGGACAAGCTTTGTGCAATTAGGCGGATTTTATTTATCAAAAATTTGCAAACTAGTGTTGATGGGTTTATTAAATTTTTGTGTTTAAACGATAGTTTCAATTTAATTGTAATGAATGGGCTCTCTAATTTGACCCTATGGTATTTTAAATGTAAGTTATTTCATTTCAATTTCTCTCAAATTTTAAACTTCTTGTTAGTGATTTTTTTTGGTGTGATATGCGTAAATGTAATCAGCGTTGGGAATCGTAATTGATATATAAAATTCTGAGACCTGCTGGTATTTGGAATACATCTAGCTGACTATAATAGAAATTAATTGACTTCTGTGAGTTCATTTAAACATATTTATTAATTATTAATTTCTATTTTGCGCTATTTCAGTTACATTAAATAAGCATATTTATTGTATGTTTTGTAAATTACTTGATTTTTATATTACAACGTGATTGCCGAGTGCATAGGTTACTTTTATGGCAGCTAAGTACCTTGAATTTTGGACAAGATTGTAATTTGTGCCTGCTTATTATAACCAGCTACCTTTATTATCGACACGATAAGTTATCTAAGAAGCGCAAATTACTTTTAACACTTAATTCACTTTAGTTGTTTTCTATTTGATTCGCGAATTTCCATTTTGATTATTATTGATACCTTGTTAACTTTAGTTTGGCTATCGGAATTACGAGTATTTGTCAAATTTGAGATATAACTATTATTAAATTTCTTGTTGCTATAAAAATCTATAATAAAATTATAAATGTTCATTTCAATTATTTTACAATTTACTTTAAAAATTAACAAATTTATTGTATGTTTAAATTAATTAATTTATAGTGTATCTAATCTAGCGTTACTAGATTAGACATTTTATTTGAGTTAGTAATATTCAATACAGAATATGCATTACAGTACATAAATGAAAATCTTTTAAGGTGCTAAAGGTGTAATACTGCTTCCAGTTTCGCCAAAAATATCATTAATTTAATTATTTTAAATAGAATAACGAGTATATTTTTATATCTTCCGATTCTACGTTAAAGTCTAAACCTAATACGTAAGATTTTGTGAACTTCTATTTCGATAGTTACTCAAATTAAATTTATTACCCTAATCCCAATAGCTGTAATGCTACTAAACCTATTTCTAATTAAGCAACTGTAGAAAACTTTAAATTAAAATTAATTTTGTTGTATAAGGAGTTGACGATCTAAATGTTCATAGGCTTAAAATTTTAGTTCTTTCAATGGCATTTGGGTAGGTCACACATCCATTACATAAGAAATTTTCCATAGATTTCACATAATAATTGAAAATTTTTCAGATAACACTGAGTTTATCTGAATTATGACATACAATTGCAAAATAACATCACCCAATTAATTTAATCTATTCTAAATAGCTTTTTTATACAGACTTAACTGAAGCCACGATAAGATAACGTTTTTGACTGTTATTTGAAGCAATATATTAAACGTAATTCTCAAAAATTAATTGTGGTAATAAATATTATTAGTTGAATCTATAAACTTTGAATTCAATACAAACAAGTATTTAAATAACTAAGCAAATAAAGTAATTGAATTTAGAATATTTCTTAGAACGAGATATATAAAAATATATTAGCTATCCCATCTAAAATAATAAAATTGATGATATTTTCCTTGAAACTGGAAGCGACATTAACATCTCTAACATTTCAAAACCATATATTTATCAACAATAATGCACATCCTAAATTTTATTTAAATTCGTTTATAAATGACAAAATTAAACGTTATAAATCGAGAGTGCATTTCACCTATGGTAGGTACTATGTAAGATAGACTTTAACTGGAACTTTTCCCGACATTCTGTTGAACAAATGGATACGTTAGCTGTAGAAATTTCCTGCGTAGGATTTTGTTAGAAATTTGTTTCATATTTAGGATTCCTCGAACTTTCTTATGTTTTTATACCACACATAATTTGATAAAGTTTATTAATTTAAAAAAATAGTATCGAAGGGAACTAATTTATGAATTTGCGGTGGTTTTTGCAGGGACAGCTGTCAACGTTCTAAATTTTAAAGTCTACGTTATTTTTTTAAAATTTGTCTGTACGAACTATAAAATTACAGTTTTTAGAAGTAATTAATATGACCTTAACATAAATTTCTAATATTCAGTGTAGGAGGCTTATGTAAAAAATGAAATCTAACGCTACGCCACGAACATGTTCTCGAAGAACAGCTAGTTAAAATGTTTGTTGCTTTAATTTCATTTTCAAGTAAGCATAGTTTAATTATTAGGTAAATTAGCGGTAATTGTCAATTTGTTCCTGAATTATTTACGTTTTATAATTAGTTGTACAGTTGAATTGCAAAATTGTATTTCTTTTCCTAATTAACATTATTGTTTATTTCCCATGTTTTTCTAATTCTTGTCATGCTGTTGACTATTCTTATATTTTAAACCTCGACTTTAACTACAACTTTATAGATATAAATTAGGAATTATCTGTTTTTCTCTATTCAATGCGATAATAAACTAAAATTGATTTTTCTGAACGTAGACCCCGTCTTCGTTCCAGGTCACATAGAATATATACTTAAAGCGGATTAATTTTATTTGTATATATACATTCAAACTAAAAGTCATACATTTATGTTTGTATGAAATCGTAATTTAGCCGAGAAGATTTTTGAAGATTCGATGGATTTTATTATTTTACCCGAGAAATTCTTTAATCGAGTGAATTCGATTAGATAACTATTATTAAAGATCTCTATAAGCATATATGAATTATTTAGTTATTTCATATTTGGTTAAGGATGTAAATAGTAATTTTATTAAAGCATCTATTTTTGCGTTTAATTAGATATATTACTTTGCAATACGATATAGTCTTAGGCTAATTACATTTTAAAGTATTATTCCTTACAGGTAATGATAAACGTCGGATTTGAATAAAATGTAATTTCTTGCCAAAGCGGCATACACGTAGCCTTTTATTTTATTTTACTGTGTAAATCATAATTTGCATAAATGCTCTTAGGGTGCTTGATACAGCTTATCGAGTGATTTATTATTTAAATAAACAAGAAATTTATATGATTATTCATTTTCTTGTACTTTTATTATACATGTATGTGGAAATTCTGTGAGGCAAATTTCCTATGGAAATGTGAAACTGTTTTCTGTGAAATAAGAGCTGACAGTAGAGCGCGGTACGTTAGATGAAAACTGACGCACGCTGACAGATCATCCGGTCTCACCCACGGGACATTGGCGTTTCTTTTCTACATTTCTATGGATCTTAAAACTCTAAAACTGAAGAATATTAATCATAAATTATAACTAGTGCAAATTTGGAATTCCTTCGTCTTTTTCACTTATTTATTTATTTATTTATTTACTTACCCATTCTCATTTTATTGTTTATCCTTTAATATTAATACGTCCTTATATTACGGTATAAAGTATTTCATTTATCATTTTGCTGGTAATAATAACAGTTGAGTACATTTTAAAAATTATGTCGTTATTAAGAATTTAACAATTATTTTATACAGCGAAGTACGTAGTTAGTAAACAGGAAAATGGGAACATATATTTAGAAAGCAATATTTTCAATTAACTACACCCTGGTTTAATATTGTGATAATTTTCTCTTCCAATTTCTCCTTCTTATTAAATTGACATTTGTTAGTTGGAGTACTTGTAATATTGCGACTCGAACATTGGCATTTATACAAGTAGAAAAAATTAGACATTACTGCAGACATATTGAGGATATTATTTGACCACGGTAGAATAGCAAAATAATTATTACAGTCATAATTGTATATTATTATGACCGTGAGGAATATTTCTACTCTGTTACATACTTATTAAAGTTGCATTTATAACAATAAGTCAAAAAATATTTTTGTTAACTTAGTTTAATATATAACAGAAAATATGGATAAATTAAGTACAAGTAGAAAACAAAAATGTATATCAGAATCATTAACTTTTAAAATTTAACTTAATAAAAACCCAAAACGTATATGAAAGCATACTGTTCTCAAAAATAAATAAGTTCATGTACAAAATATTAAACAAAAAGGTACACACTTTAGAGCTCTAAAATAATGCGACATTCTAAGTACTTCAATATTTTGGTGCGGTGGATCAAAATACAAATTCAAAAATTACTATTTTTTTTAAATACAACCCCCTGTATATTAAAGTACCAATTAATAGTCCACTAAATTTCCTTTGCAACAATACTACATAAGTGGTACCTGTTATGTAAATAATAGAACAGAGCGAGCTAAACGTTTTTAAATTGACAATATCATCCCTATTACAAATACACCTGGAATATTTATTGATATAACTAAAAAATAAAGCTGAATTCAAACTGCGAATGGTACTAATAACTTTAAAGTCATCTTTTTCAAAGAAAATTATTTGGGAGTTGATATAATGCTGTTGAAGGTAGGTACATATAGTTTGAATAAAGTACTAATGTGTATGATGCTTTATTTTTAAATAATTCAAAATTTTAAATTCAAAAAGTATGAATAGCTACTAAAACAATTAAAACGGACTGAATTACAAAAAATTATAATGTATGTTTAATATACCTGCCATTTTCCTATAAAAACAACCAATCCGGGTGACTGGCATGCTTCTCAACGTTCTACTAAAAGTGTTCCTAATTGTTGGAGCTTCCTGGTAGACAGTATTTTCCACGTGACCTTATAAGAAGAAGTCTAGCTTTGTTAGGTCGGGTGACCTAGGTGGCCACTCTGCAAGTCCCCGCTGCCCATTGATCCGGCTGGTAAAACAGTATTTAGATCTTCTTCTACTTTCTACAAATGTTTTACTAGGACTTTTGCAATTTTTGACTGACGATCAAAGGAGATACAAGATATGCTTACAACGTGACGGAGACCTGAGCCATTATTCATTACAAGTAAGA
The DNA here is from genome assembly GCA_024586415.1 of Phrixothrix hirtus. Lineage (NCBI taxonomy): Eukaryota > Metazoa > Arthropoda > Insecta > Coleoptera > Phengodidae > Phrixothrix > Phrixothrix hirtus. The sequence continues at coordinate 5,847 of JAHWXV010874519.1, forward strand.
AGGTATCTAAATATTGGTTTTTTTAAAAAGGTCGATTCGTAGAGCAAACTTACAAGGTGGTAACTTAGTTCCTTCGACCCAACAAAATTAAATCCCTCCTTGTGAGTTTACGTGAAAAATACTCTACCCGAAAGCTCCAACAACAATGAATTAGGAACACTTTTAGTAGAATGAAACCTGAAATGTTAAGATTAGTAGCTGGTTGATGGGCTTGCTTGTCTTTTATTTCACTATATATGAACGCCGCCAGTGTTGCCAAAAGAATTTTATTTAATGCTTGTATATGTGACAAGTATAAAAATAATTTTTCCCTTTAAGTTAGCACAGTATTTCATTTTAAAAAAATATAGATATTGTTAAAATGCTATCTATTAGTTTACAAATGAAGTGAAGCTGAAATATTACTGTAAAGTAATAAGGAAACAGATAAAATAGTTGTAACCTTGGAAATTGCAAAGTTGCATTTAGCATGTGTTTGAAAAGTTATTAAAAACCACCATTGGAGCGGTGTTATTTAAATTAATGTAAAGCAACAAATAATAGAAAGTAACAAATTGCAGTCACATTATGAATGCTTTACAAACGTTAAAATTGGTTTTATAATCGGATTGGTGCCATTGTATAAATAAATAGAAATTATAAAGTAATGCGATATCCAAATTCTGAGTTAATTTTTTAATTAGAAAAGGTATAATTAATAAAAGTCCTAAATCTGAAAATTAATTTCTTTTTTCAAAACGCTACCGGTTTCGTGGTTATAATTAATATATCTCAGACGAAGACTAGAAAAGTATTAAAAGCAATTTATTAGGTTAGAAACATAAAAATTATATTTACAGTAAAAACATACAAGATTTATCAATAAATAAAAGCTATTACTCATGAGATATTAGAATTATATGAAAAGTAATACTATTAATATTATTAAATTGAATTTATAGTCCATACAAAAAGGTTGTCAATGGGAAAATATTATAATTAAAGTAAGATATCATTTACCTTGTTGTCAGGTTTACTAATTATATACGTATAGTGTGAAACTTATTATATTAATGTAATACAATTTAAATGAATGTATATAATGAAGTAATAAAACTTGATAGTAAATGTGTATAATAATTCAACACTTGAGAAGAACTAATATCTTAAAAATTAAACTTTAACATTCAAAAAATTTTACATAAGTTCTAATATTAAAAAAACAAATAACAATTTATTTATACAAATAAAAAGAAATAAAAACGGTATACTAAGTAGTAGAATAAAGTGATACCCAAAAGGTAATTAAATAAAATTGAGAATGTTGAAGTGGCTTCTGATAAGAGTTGTTGATTTAAGGACAGATTAGAATTGGTTTTTAAAGTTGTAGTTATCTCTAAAATTTCTAAGTTGTTCAAGAGTACTTCTTTTTGAGTAATTTGCGGGATTTTGAAATTGTTTTTTTGGTCAAAATCATGGTTCGTATCAAGTAAGTGGTTGGCAAAGTGTAAAAAACCATTAGTGGAAGTAAGGCATCTCAAATGTTTCGGCAGTCTGATTTTAAAATTCCTATGTGTAACTCCTTTATAGATAGCTGGGCAGGTGTTGCGAGTTAGTTGATGCACTTCACTAAGAGTAAGTTTATCATTTGTATTTTTATTATTTATAAAAATATTTCTAATCGAAGAATGCAATTTTAATTTTATGTTTGAATATATTAGCGAATTTTAAAGCGTGGGGATTAAAATAAGTTTTTGACCATATATAATGGCTTCTCGACTATTCATATTGTCTGAGAATAAGTTTGTATTGTATGCTCTACTATTTTTGATTTTGTTGAGTTAATATATTCTATAAAGGGTGTTAATTATGTAGATGGCCCATTCCAAAAGATTAAATTATCATCAACATATCTAAAGTAGTATTGTATACTTTGGAAGTATTTATTTGTTATCATATTATCAACGAAGTGATTTTCAAAGTAATCCATGTAAATATCATCAGGTATAGGGGATAAAGGTGGTCCCATGGCCAACTCATCCTGTTGTTGGTAGGTAATATTATTAAATTTTTAAAAAATTAGTTGTAAGTAAATATTCAATAAATCTAAAATTTTGTATATTCCTCATCTCAATATGTGCTGTTGTTAAGTTTATATTTCATTAAACCTATAACTAAGTTTCGGGGAATGTTGTGAATAAATTTTTGATGTCTAAAAAAATTAATATTGAATTATGATTGACATTAACATTTTTAATGCTGCCAATAGGTTTTATATTGTATAACACTGTATATCTAAATCTATTGAACAAACCTTTAAGATGTCTTTTAGCCATTTTTATTATTTATAAGTTGGAGAGTTACATTTTGAGATTTAGGACTTTTATTAATTATATCTTTTCTAATTAAAAAATAGAAATTAGAAGTGAAAGGTCTCCAAAATATAATAAAAATACTCACCCAATATTTTTTGGCGACTTTTAAATTCTAATTTTGGTTTGATTATAAATATTAGTGCCATATAGCTAATACCCTGTTATGTAAACTATATTTATATGTTTTCGAAGTAAATATATTTCAAGGTCTATAGCATTTGCATTTTTCTATCCCATGTTGCTTGCACGTTGTTTCTTATAAATAAACATGATTAACACTATCTTGGGACTTAATGGGCGTCATTCTCAGGTTTTTTTGAAATTTCTTGTTCATATATTTCAGTTGAATTATTAGTTAGGTTGCCAGACTTCAGAACTGAAATCATATGGAAAGTATTGATAACGTATAATTGAACTGTAATAGATAGAAACCTTAGAGATACGTTGCAGTGCATGAAAAAGAAGAACTAATTTTGATTGATAAGTATTTAAGTTTTTTTTTAATACACATTAATGCATAAATTCAATCAAATTGTTATACATTTTTTTTAAATCGCTCGAACCTGTAAAAATGTTCTAATTATTCTCATAAGAATGAATTAAGAGCAGTAAGATTTGGTGATTCAGCGGGTTACTAGATTGGCGTTCTCTATGTAATCCATCTCTTAGGAAGTAGTTTATCTAAAAGTGCTCGAGTATAAGCTGCAAAGTGGAGAGATATTCAGTCCTGTTGAAAAATAGGAAATTGTCAATAAGTTGGGCTTGCCTTAGTTTTGCTGAAAAATTGTCATTTATTCTGGAAAAGATCTAGGTATATGCCACATGTTATAGTTTCATCGAAAAAATATGGACCTAAAATTCATTCCTCAACTATACTGCAACATACATTTAATTTTACTGGATGGAGAGTGTGCCCCTGCAAGATCTAAAGCAGTTTTCTGATACCCATTACCGACAATACAATCTGTTAACTAAGCAGTTTAAGAAAAAGACTGCCTTACTTGAGAAAATAATTTACTAGGTCAAATTAGGATCTTCACTGTGAAACTGATGATTTGTTCGAAAAATTGATTCCTCAGATCACAATTGCTTTAAAAAATTATTGACGGGTATAGTTTGTCGAATGATATTTTTGCTTGCAATGTATTCTGTAAGTAACTTGAATGTTGAATCTACTTCTCTAAGTGAATGTTGAATATTATTCTGCTCTGATAAAACATTTAGTTAATCTTTCTCACTTTGAGAGCAACAGTCATGGTTATGTAAACACTTAACATGTTGTAATTTTCTAAATTTTCATTCTCTCTTAATTACTAGATTTTTAAGAATGGGTGAGCAATCTGGGTGAGTTTATTAAACAGCTGTATTATTTATTATTGCGTGCGGTTTCTGTTATCAAAAGTAAAAATAACGATATTTCAATATTTTACTATTCAGTTCAACATCTATAATAATTGTTCAAAATTATTTTAAAGGTACTTCATTACAATTTAAATAAGCAAGTTGAAACAACAATTGTGAAAATAAAAACACCGTCAGGTTTTTAAACACATGTTTAACTTGTCAAATGTAAAAATAAACGCGTTTCTATGATAACGTGTATGTACTGCTATGATAAGGTAACACGCGGCTATGATAAAAGGTAAAAAAGGTATTATAATAGATAGAAGTTCTAAATTTCAATGCCGTCTTCCTTAAAAAATATTTCATATAACCTATCTCGATTTGTACCTCATTATAAGCTGCTTCCAAAAAAAATGCCACATCTGTTATTTGTTGGTTGATTGTATTGAAATTTTTTACAGTAGTTGTAATACATCATGGAAAATAAAGTGATTAAATTTTGAACAAGAATTGGTAACAATTAAAAAATTATTTAATAGTGAGTTTCCTGACTACGATGGACTATGTGCTCATTTACTCGCAGAAGTGCACTTCGAATCAGACAATCAATATCGCTTTCTGGTAAGTTATCCCACGTCTCTTCGACTTGATGTCGAAGATCACTTAAATTATCCGAAATATGGAGTGAATTACGCAATCAGTGGCCGATAATATCCCAGACATGCTCGATTGAAGACAAATCAGGTTACTGCGTAGGCCATGGAATCACAATCTCATTAGTTTCTTTCAGCTAGTGCGTTGTAACCTTTGCTTGCGCTATATGGGCGATCATTATCTTGTTGAAATAGTGGATTAATCAACTCCCGAAGATATGGTATTGCAACGATATCCAACATATTTGCTCTGTAACTGGCAGCATTTAAATTGCCATGAATTAAAACAAGGGATAATCTACTACCATAACATATTGCACCACAAACCATCACCAATTGCGTAAGGACAGAGTGACGTTTAAGAGCAAGTTCCAAAAATTTTTCCTTCTCCACGTAGACGTCTGACATTCTTATGTCTATCATGGGCTTACAAACAAAAACGGGACTCGTCACTGAATACAACTTTACACCATTCCTATACCCTTACAGCACTCTAGCTTGTGGGCGCGATGACGTGGAGTAAGGCGTAGGCATAAAAATGATGGATAGAAAGAAACCCATTGAGAACCTTAGTCCTACAATATCTATCCAATGATTGACCACTACACACGTGTTGTGTAAAACCCGTCTCTTAACACTGAAGTTCTTAGATAACGTTCTTCATGAGCCGTAGTTATTGTAGGGTTTTAAGATCTTCGG
>JAHWXV010874597.1:0-10406 GCA_024586415.1 Phrixothrix hirtus
AAAAATATATTATTTTACAAGCCTTTAAATTAACATTTTGAATTATGTACGTAACGTCTAGTTAATTTTTAGAGTACTTATTTTAAATTTTTGCTAATTTCTCGGGAGTCTTTTTCTCTCTACATTATTATTATTTCGAATTTCGGATACAAAAGGACGTAATCATTTCTGTAATTTTGACCTCATTAAAACTATATACATTAAACTATATAAAGCACATCCAAATACAACATTATCAGTACTGTCTGGTAGCTATGAGCGCATTCCCGCCTACCATGAATTTCCCAACCGAATGGAACACCGTTCCAATCTTGCTCTCACCGGACGTTGAATAAATCCCTTTTTCTAAATTATATAAAATATTCTGACATCATATTTAAACTACAAAAACCAATTTCTCTTTCTCTCTCTCTCTCTCTCTCTCTAAGATTATACAAATTAGAAAAAAACGTTAGAGATGGCGTTAGATTCGAAAATGGTTCTCCATTACCCAAGTCGTAGAGCGTGATGGTGTAGTTCGACATAGCAACGATAGATGGGGTTGGGGGGTGGGGCGACTTGGGTAAAGTACATCGTAGATGACGTAGCAGAGTTGCAAACCTAACCTTTAATTATAACTACATCGTCACGCTCGTAGATGGCGTATGAGTTCACTTTCTATTTAGCAAAGACTCATATTCTTTATTTAAAAAATAATCATTTGCAAACAGGAAAATAAAAAATTTATAATATGCTTATCTAAGAGCTCATATCCTGATTAAAAGGAAATGTTTTAAAAAATAATCAACCGTATACCGGAAAATAAAAATGTTGCTATTGTTATCAACGGATGCAGCTAGGGAAATAAAGCTTTATAATTTTCTTATCAGCGAGGGGCAATGTTCTAGTTTAAAAAATAATCTAACCACACTGCACATTGCGCTTTGTATAAATATTCCTCATTCTTGGCGTGATAGTTGCAAAGATCAGTTGAGTTACAGTGTAACTAATTTCTCATCTACATCTTATTATTCAAACTTAAAGTAAGTGTTAAATAATTTTATGATTAATTAAATTTTGTTTTTTTTTGTTTAATTTTAAAAATGGATTTAAGCGCAATACATTCATGTGAAATTAAACAATTTATTAAATTTAAGGACCTGGAGAGGGACGTTCCTTATAATTTAAAAAAATTAGAAATCGTTGAGACGAAATTTGGAAAAGGCATTAAGGCTGAATTGGAGAAATTCATAGTTTATTTGCCTAAGCGTATGACTTCAGCTGTTGAGGCCGAAATTCCTAATTTTAAAACGGATACCTATTCTCTAATATACAAGGGAAACGCTGGATTCAATAGTAACCGGAACAGTTAATGGTAACTCGTTTAATATTTTTTACGGCATAATTTCTACCAAAGTGTGTAGTCATTGTTGTAACAAATTAAGCACAGACCTCATTTGGCTCGTTCCAAATTACTGCCTCCTGCTGAGGCATTCAACGTATTGTCAGTATTATCATCAGTGCTTGATTCACTGGAATCAGAACTCACAAAAGTTAAATCTACCTCAGAAGTTCCTAACACATCATTAGATCTGCTTGTACTAGGCCTGGGATTCGTACATGACCCATTATTTGGAATTATTCGCCTAATTTTAACCAAAGGCTCATTATCATTACTTACACAATAATCCGGATCTGAATTTGTATTATCAGTAAAAAGGTTGTCATCTGATTCACTATTTAATCTAGCTAATTCCTGTTCCAAATCATCGATTCTTATCCTCGACATGTTGTTTCGATAACCTATAAATGAAATAAAATAATATGGTACCAAAAATAAATTGCTGACTTACTTACATAAAATAACATAAAACAATTATTTTTTACTATAAAATGAACAGAGAGAAGATCAACCACAATATAAAAAACACAAACAAACACTAACACACTGAAACGTGACAGCAATAACACAGCTGTTGTATGAAGGTTCTTCACATGAGTACTGCCAACCTAACTGAAACCAAAGCTGATTTTCCTAGTCCACAGACAACAGATAACAAACAGCCATTACATTTGCACGGAAACGTGTCCACTACAATTCCTAGTTCTCTTTACTGCTCCTACGTATCCTGGTAAATCCCAATGTGTCCATATTTTGTACACATAGTAATCAGTGTTAATAACTTAACATTTTCAAATTTTGTCACGATCCGATTTGGTTCCGTGTTCTATTTTCTCATCATAGTAAAATTGTTACTGTATATAAATTACATCTAACACGGCTAAATTGCGTTCCTTCTATTTGAAAATATTTCTTCAGTTAATTTGGCATACCTCAGGTTACGCCTATTTTCACATAACTGTGGGTTTTGAAACGAAAACTTTTTTCAATATAAATTGCTTTCTTCTGTCAATATTTATTTTACTATTAAGTTTAAAATACGCATCCTTAGCCTAATTATTGTAAGGTATTCTGTAATTAATTCTTTAATTTATCTATACTCATCCTGTTTGTTTTTTTGTTTGATATACGTTTTATATTCAACGGTCAAGGATTTTTGATTGCGTCTTGCGTATTAACAATTTATTCTTCCAGACAAGCTAACGACTTTACTTTGATTTTGACTTTTGTATGGGCTATAGGTGTGTGTATTCCATTGTTAAAATTTAAATTATCCTAAATAGAATGGGATGAGTTATCTTCTTGATTTTAGTGAATTATTATCTAATTTTAGGAAATTCTAATTTATAGTTTTTCTGTCGTACGTTTTAAAAAAACGCCTATTTATGTTTGGCTCTGCAAATCCTCGCGCTCCTTATGATTCAAATAGGACTCGACGAGTTTGATCATCATTTGTGAGAGAGATCCTGGCTTAGCTTAGAGTAATCGCCTCTGAAGGACGTGGACTTTCAACTGTTCTTACTCTAGCTTGACACTTCCGTCCGAAGAACTCCAGCATGCACCCGGTATAATGTCCTACTTTCTACCCCGTATTGCTGCCGATCGTGCGGTCCTAACATGAAGAAACACTCTGTTAGGTATACTCCTTTCATTTATTTTAATGTTTTGTTTTTACTGCAAATTATTATGTATTGATTAATAATTACTGTTGAGTTAAATTTTTCTTTATCTTTGAAGTACTGATGTGCTTCCTTATATTTAAATTATTAAACGTCGTAACGCTAAATTGAATTTAACCTGTTGCCACAATTTCAAAACTGTTAATACAATGATTGCAAATTAGTTAAAGCTTCTGTAGTAATTACGTCCTATATGAATCAATTTTACATTACTTGACATTTTTGCAATTTATTGATTATCTATGTAAAAGGGCGACTTCGTAAACTATCTTTTTAACTTTGATAATATCAATTTTTATGCATATAAATAAATGACTGTCTTAATCCTTCGATTTTGTTTGTTGTGACCCTAATTCGTTCTGTTAATAAGCTTCATTGACTATTACGAAAAATATTTAATTTTCCTACAGACATGTCTGGATTTCAGTAATGAAAAGTACAATAATTATAATTAGCTACTTGCGAAATTTAATCATGTAAATATTTTAGTTTCTATCTTTATTGAATAGAACGACGTGAACAGACAGAAAGTGTCTTGTGTATCTTGCAGATGTTTCTTGTAAACCGATTAACTGTACTTGAAATTTAATTATAAACTTTTAAAATTTGAACTGATTTCTTATACGCTTTAAATAAATGCTAACGTAATTTTTTTCTGAACCGATATTTTGTAATTTTAACGATTGTTATGCATTTTTTTGTGACATTAACATTTAATAAATGTTAATTAGTTTCAACAGTACAATCGTTTTGCTTATTCTTGTGTCTATTTTATTTTCTTTCAGAATTACAATGTGTAGCAAATTACGAGGTGCATATAATAAGTTCTCCATAATGAATGCGCTTTATTGTTTAATATTGTGTTACTTTATATGAAAATTAGTTTTGACGTTGCTTCCCAAACATTATACTGACTTTTACTGCGTGTAGTTCGCCTTAAATATACGTGGTGCATTGTAAAAGTGTCTCTCTCTCTCTCTCTCTCCTTCCTTTAGTTTACAGTTTCTGCTGTGCAGAAATACCTTGTAGAATTTGAAGGTGTGGTGCTCAAAAGCATTACTTGCTCTTCTATTTCCTTCAGAAAAATTGTACCTAATGTTCGACTGAATATTTACCGTGTTTGTATAGTTTTACAACTGCCTACTTTCCTCTCTCTGGAAAAACATTCCGAGCCGAGCAACTCTGTCTCTTTTACCATGTGAGTTATCCTTCGTTTCCTTTCCTATTTTTGTAAGTTTAGATAAAGGATTTTTTTTCTTTCAACTGATACGCCTCTACATTGTGTATGTGATAGAGGTTTTGGTATTTCTAATTTTGCAGCCGTTACAGTTAAAAAATTTATTTCAGTAAAATCCCCTTTAAAGTTACTTGTATATTTTAACAGATTATCACCTGTCACATAATATGTCCAAAGCATAGCATTCAAGTATGCCCGTGGTTTTATTTTCTTTACTTGTACATTGAACTGTAATCTATTCAAACATAAAATCGCTGAATACCCATTTGGACGACATTAACTTTTGGTGAATTTGCACTTTGCACAGCATCCACGAAGTCACCAATATCATAAACCTTCCCTTTCTTTTCAACAACAGCTCCACCTAATGGTGGAATGAATCGGTTGACATATAGGCATGTCCAGTTTCAAAATATTTTACATTTAGAATTTTTATAGAAACTTTAGTTGAGTTTATTAAATAGATAAAACGCTAAAAATCATCCAATTTTTCTTTTAAGCTGCACAATTATCCAGCAAAAGAGTAACGTTAGTTGCATCCCTGTAGAACAAAAACAAATAGAACGTTGAAATTAAATCCTCTTTTGATCGTCTTGCTATCCCTTCATTCCAAATAATGGCCAGAATGACTTTATGCCCCCTTGGTTCTTCCAAATGCGAACAAATCTTTAGTTAAAAATAATAATGCGTTTTGTAAAAATAACATCTTTGAACATATCCACTTATAACGTCTTTGTTTGAATCTCTAATTTAATTTATACGGGCATCCTCCGCGAGTGCCTCTAATTGCCGTTTATTTATTTTGTTTTGGTTCCCAATAGTAGGTTTCTATTGAGTGATTAATTTCCGACTCGAGATGTCGCGACTACCTTCCTTTGAATTTTATTTGAATAAGTTTTGCACACCTTGTTGCACAGCTGTGTCCGCTTTCCGATAAGCATTTGGAATATTGAATCAGTTAGCTAGTGCTTTATTTGAATTCTTAATTGTGAATTTTTGTGTGTCCACTTCCGATTTTTGGACTTATTTTAAAACCCTTCTCGCATCTGAAGGTAAGGCATCAGGTGTATTAGATTTTCTTTCGTTATTCGTGTTTTTCTGTATGGGTATTAACATCCCAAAATGTATTAAAAGAATCTAGAAATCATTGGTACAACGTGTTGAAACAGGCCCGAAGTTTATTTGAAAATTTAATAATTAATGGTACAGCATTATTGAAAATTGCTTCTTATTTGGTTCTATGGTACCCTAGGTTCAAGTGCTCACCACAAAAGCCAAGAGTATTCCAGTATTTGGCCACCGTTATTCGAAGTGTTGCTTACGTTGCGTTACTTTACTGAAGTACAAGGTCCTTATCTGGACAGACCAACGTTCGGCGACAGCTAAGTGTCCTTGTATATTTATGAGAATTTTGAAATTTATATTTAGAAAATTTGATAAAATATTGTTAAGTACAGTACCTGCATGTAAAGCGCTATCGGCATTTATCGTCGTAACATTCGGCCTTTTGGTATCTTTAGTATTTGTGAGAAGAATTTAAGGAAGCGTATTAATGTTTTAAATTATTTAAATTCAACTATGAAAGTCAATTACTTAAGTTTTTGATGCGATTAATTTTTGGATTAAAATAATAGTATTCCGGATTATTTAAAGTATTTTTATCTCACAAATCTTGAACGTAGTGGCGTGCTGATCGAGGCCTTAATCAACACTTATTTAAATTTTATTTTTGCTAGCTAGTACACTGTTATTTTTGTTTTAAATTAATTTAGCTGCTGCGAGTACCGCAGTTTCACTATCGTTTCTGCAATCACTCGAGTTCAATTTTATAAAATTCCGGCATTTATCTTAAACAACCCCTGTTCCTTACTCCTGGGCTATTTTTTTAAAGAATAAGTGGCGCCCAACCTCATTGATATTTGATTTATTGTCATTTCGTAATACTTAGTATTAATCTCATTTTACGTATTTTGATAGGAGTGAAACGTTATATGCTAAAATATATTTACAGTTACTGTCTCAATTACTGTTCTGGCATTTAACTGACTTTATAGCACTACTGTGCATACTATTGTTTGTGTTTATTTTGGAATCATTTACTTTTGTTAATAAAAAAAATAGTTGAACGGTGAAGCTCTTTTTTCTATGATCCACTACCTGCCTATAAATTACCTGAGCAGTCTGTTAGCAGTCCACTGGTTAATTCCCATCGGGAATATTATTTAAAAAAAAAGACGTTACACACTCTTGGAATCATTATTACCTGCAATATAATAAATGCACAAGAAATATAGTTGGAATAAAATGAAATTGTTACCTTCTTGAGATCAGCAGAGCAGTAAATTTCATTATTGTTATTGCTTTTTCCGGCGTTTCTTTTGAATTTTCCACGGGCATTTATAAACTTAACAAGATAGACTTTCCATTTGCAATAAACTTCGGAATTCTGTGTATTTTTGTAGCGATTGCTGCTTTTTTCATGCAATTTAGCTACTTTTCACTGCCAACATGCCTCATTATCTGGCTTTCTAAATGAAATATTAAGATCAGATGCTACAATTCTATATAATTCGTAAAATAAATTTAAAGGCTGGTTTTTGTTTCAAGTCGTTGTACAATGTGATGTTAATGTCTGATAGTAGATATCTCCAATCGGGAACATGTTCCCGTCGGTAATGAGATAACGTTGAATTAAATAATTTGATGTGATCGATAATGACCTGGCTGTCAATTTTTTTAAGGCATGGTTGAAGTCCTCTTAGGCCTGTATTTGGCAATATCAGTAGTAGGAGGAGGGGGTTCAGGATCAATAATTGGGTCAATGTCAGGTCAATGACCCCTCCATTAGGTCTCCGCAACTGGATATCGATCGATCATCCCTTTTATATTCTTACCTTGCTTAAACCCCCACCAGTGGAAGTTAACGTTCACTGTTCCCATTACTCATCATATTTGACTCACATTATTGTAAGGATATATAAGAGTTTATATCTGACATGTGGTTGTAGTTTGTTAACAAGTAAGTCTTACTTTTAATAAGCATGAAAAATCCCTTTGACGTTATTCAGAACGCTAGAGTAAAAGTGTTTGAACAAAATAGCAAGGTGGTAGAAAAGAAAATGAGAGAGAATTTATACTTTTTAAATAAATCAAAAACTAAATACGTTAGTGTTGGAGTGTACCCGGATAGTGAACTACTATTAGCTGTTGCAAAGTTCAATAATATGCGTAATCAACAATTAATTTTAATAGATAGTGAATTGAAAATGATAGTGGAGAATATGAATATCATAAATTCAATATTTTGAAAGTAATGGTGAGCATATGTGCATATGAGCATATGTGTGATTAAAGCTGCTTCGAAAACATTTCACCTTAATCGAATACGTCACTCGAAAATTATAGTTATTGAGGATAATGATGGTAATCGAATTTATTTAGGTGGAGAGTCGTTCATAGAACAAAGTTTAGAAAGATGATACGATTAGATGTAAAAATATTATAACTGCTAATTTAGAAGGCAGCCGCAAACAAAATGTAGAAGTTTTATCACGCGTTCGATTAGGAAAATTTAGCCAAGATAAAAATCGCATACTAAAAATTACATGTACCAATCAACAATAGGTAAATGTAATTTTGAAACTCTATAAAGTTACCAATAACTTATATTTAAACAAAGATCTCACAACATATCAATGCAATGCTAGTTATAAAATTCGAAAAGAGTTTAAGGAACGTAAAAGTAATGGCGAAGAACATATAACACTGAAATATACAAATGGCGTACCTAAAATCGCCGAGAAAAAAAACGTATAAATATCGCACTAATATAGAGACCATGTATCTTTATTATCAAAATGTCAGAGTTTACCAAAGTAAATATCTTTTATCCAATATTTGCACATGTGAATTTGAAATTATTGTTCTCACTGAAACCTGGTTAAGGGACAAGGTATTGTCTAGCGAATACTTTGGACCTAATTTTAACGTATACAGGACCGTGGGAGCTAGTCGAGGAAGAGGTACCTTAATTGATATTACTACAGAAGTGTTTAGTGAAGAGCTATCTTTAAAATCACCCGTTCCTTCCATTGATATTATTAGCATAAAACTGACCAATAAGTCATTTACAACTTTTATTATAGCTGCCTATATACCTCCGTCATAATTCGTAGATGATTATAATATAATTTTCACTTATATTGAACAGTACTGTTTACGTGATAACAATGTTATTATTGTGGGCGATTTTAATATACCACAATATGTTTAAAACTTTTTGCATAACAAATATCAGTCTAATCCACATGGCTCTTCAGTTCCACTTAACGAGTTCCTAACATATAACAACCTCAGCCAATGGAATAAAACTTTTAATGATCGTGATACAGTATTGGACCTAATCTTATCCTCCAAAAATATTTACTGCCAAACGAATCGGTGCGACACTCCGTTAGTGACTGAGGACAATCATCACCCATCACTGCTAACGTAAATTAAGTATGTGTCTGCGGAAAAAAATGATAACTTTCACCTTAATAATGAAAGCTTCAGATATGATTTTCGACAAACCAATTTTATTGAATTATATAAATCATTTTTAGAAATAGATTGGTCAAGCATATATTTAAGTAATAACGTATACGAAGCTTGTCAATATTTTTACTAAATATTATATCAACTATTTAACTTATATGTTCCAAAAAGGCGATTTAATAGGCGAACGTATCCGGTATGTTTACTAAATCATTGATAAATAAAATCAAATTAAACATAGACTGTGGAATCAATATAAAAAGTATCATAGATACCACAATTTATATAAAATAAAAGGTTTGCGTAAACAAATAAAACTGAAGCAAGGGATAATTATAAAATGTTTATCAAGTCAGCAGAAGAAAATATTAAGCTGGATCCATCAAAACTATGGTCTTTTATAAATAGAAAGAAAAACGTTTACGGGTATTCCAATAAGAATAGTATTTTTCAAGATAAACAATTACACACTCCAAAAGAGATTGTAAATAGATTTTCAACGTATTTTAGTAGTGTGTTTAAAGATGAATCTGATGATGATGACAATAACTGTGATAATTTATGTGATAATATAAGTGATCAGTTAAAAGTGATGCACCATTTTAACATAACCATCTGTGATATAAAAAGTGCCGTGAAAAAATTAAAGAATAATTCTACAAAAGGTCTGGACGAAATTCCTGCCTTCATGATCAAAGACTGTATACATGTTTTCTGTCAACCATTCTGTTATATTTTTAATCTTGTACTAAATTATGCTCATATTCCTGAAATATGGAAAGTAGCTAAAGTTATACCTCTATTTAAAAATGGTGATAAGCACATTATAAACTATAGACCTATAGCAATTATTTCAAACTTTGGTAAACTATTAGAGTCATGCATAGCCAGCAACTTATACAATCACATATCATCGTCTATAGATAGCTGCCAAAATGGATTCATGCATGGTAAATCTACAATGACAAATCTCTGAGTTTACGTAATTTATATCTAATCAACTAGAGTTAAAACGCCAAACAGATGTCATATATACCGACCTTTCCAAAGCATTCGATGTTGTCAATCATGATATCTTATTAAAGAAGCTCTCACGCTTTGGTTTATGTAATAATTTAATCACTTTATTCAAAGCTTTACTAAAAAATAGATATCAATACGTAGAATATTAAGGTTATCAATCCAGAGTTTATTCAACATCCAGCGGAGTCACCCAAGGATCTAACTTAAGACCTATTTTGTTTATTGTTTTTTTAATGATGTTTTGAAAATATTTAAATGCCCTATACATGTATGTATATGCAGATGATCTAAAAATAGCAAACCCGATATTATCTTACTCAGATTGTTGTAATCTGCAGGATGACAACAATTTTTATCAATGGTGTCACAATAATAAATTAAAAATTAACATTAAGAATTGTAAAATTATAATGTTCACAAGAAAATTAGAAAATATTACTTTCAATTATAGTGTTGCATCAGCCTGGAAACAACCAACAATCAAGTATCTTGTACAAACTTTGATATGACGAACAAATATGAACCTTAATAACCCATATATCTGTCAAAC
>JAHWXV010874598.1:0-15395 GCA_024586415.1 Phrixothrix hirtus
TTACCTTTAATATAATCTTTCAAAGATTGAGTTTGTGAAGTGAGTTTAATTTTTTGATATTGCTTATCTTCTGGAAATAAAATTAATTTTAATTTCTCTTCAAATTTTGCCTGACTTGAGGATAATCCTACAGGTGTGATATAGTTAGGAAGCCAATTTTGTAATTTATTTTTAATAGATTCAGCCTCTTTTCTGTAAAAAATATAATTAAATTTAAAATAAATAATAAAACTTAAACGAACATATTTGCGAGAATTAGATGTGAAGGTTGTCGAGACCAAACACATGGATTATCCAAATTATTCGTTTCTCCATTACGACAAAAATATTTGTAGTCTGATTTTTTATATTGATTCTCAGTTTTATTAAAATATTCATAGACAGTATTTATTGTTGTAAGTGTTACATCACCTTTGCTATTAACAAGGCATTCTAACGAATGCATAAATGGCACAACACCTGCTGGTACTGTACATTTTGTATTTGATGTGCATAACTCACATAATCTAGGATATCTGTTATCTACAAATTTTTTTTTATAAAATTTATTTAGAAGTAGTAAAAACATATTTACAAAATTCGTTATCATACTGTTCTAATCCAATCCAAGGACCAGGTCTACATGAAGGTCCAAAAAAGTCCGACAAAGCTTTCAATTCTTTTTCAAATAAAGTGTTGCTTGAAACTTTATTAGAACAACCTTCAGCATTGTTTTCTTTTAGAATTGCATTTTCAAACTCTTTTAATGCCAATTCTGTAATAATTTCATCAAATTTAAATCCAGGATGACAATATTTCATTCCTTTAAAGCCTTTCAATCCACCAGTATAATTTGCACGTACCAAAACTACAGTTGCATATTCAGAATTGTCTGAAAAGAATTTACATAACCAAAGCAACAAACTTTAAATCTATATTTACCTGTTGTTCCATCTATAGTAAATTCTCCAATAACTACAGTGTTATTAACATAATTTGCAGCTATTAGAGCTTCCTCTGCCTTGAGTCGTCCAAAATCAGTTTTTCCTTGGTCTATATTCAACACACAATCAATACTGTAATAAAATATATTTAGATTTGTTATAATGTAAGTAAGTATTGTTTACTTATGTAAATTTGAAATACATGCCACCTCTCCATCCCTTTCCATTTGTTTACAATTTGGAATGTCTTTGTCTGTAGAGCATACTTTAACTAAAAAAACAAAAGAATATTTTCATTATTCAAAAATTAAATTAGAAGGTGAAGTCTGATGCTATTCTCCAAAATTAAACTTGTGCTTTTATAAAATGGAAACATGTAAAAAATTCCATTATTATAAAAATAATTTAAAAAAATTCTTTTACATGCACATTTTTGCTTATAAATATTTAAATGAAAATTGCTATTTTAAATACTCCCAGCTGTTTGGAAAACAATTTAAGCAAAGTTTTTTTTTAGAAAAGCTAGGTTTGCATCTAATCAATTTTTTAATATACAAGTGTAAGTTGAAAAATTTACCTCTGCTTTGAAACTTATTTGTAAGACTACACATTTACTTCTCAACACATAGGAGGTGCACCAAAAATTGCAAATCAAGCTCACAAAAAGCTATAACCTTATAGATCAATTGTTTCTGTTTTTCAGTTTGTTACATTCAACAAATCAATGGTAAGATTTTTGACCACTTAAAACGTTTTTCATTGGAAATTTATAGGGAAATCTTGAAATTATGAAGGAGAAACAATAACAATAAAATCATCACATAAAAAATGCAATGGTCTTTTGTCTTTGGTGAAAGATAATTTAAAGAAAATGCAAATGTAACACAATTACAAAACATTTTGGCCAGATAGGTGTTGAAAAGAGTATGAAAGCCAATAAATATGGCCTAAGGATTGATTCCAAACATGTTCAAGTGATTTAATTAAACAGAGCCCCACATTCAAAAGACAATGAACGATTGTCATTTTGGAGTTCTTCAAATATAAATATAGCTTTGCAAATTCTAAGACCAACTCTGCTAATAATGAAACCAGGGCTGCCCTTATCTTGCCAAAACATGAACAGCATTTCTTACAGTGACTATAAAGCTGTAAAATTGAGCAGTTGTGATTGACTCGAAAAATTATGACCACAATCTTTTAGAATTGCAAAAGCATCCTTCTTGCGGACTGTACAAACAAGGACTAGCCATAAATTCAGAATCGTGCTGTCACTTAAAAAGTGCCATGAAATTCAATTTGTTTGAAAAGTGTGTGTCTGTAGATACAGCCCTTCCTAAAAGTTTCAAACAGCCCTCATACATTTCCTAGTAAATATTTCTTGTTTCTCTATGCCAAAATATTTTTCAATGGAAAGAAATGATTAAAGAACAAAAAATATTACAATAAAATACAAAACTTATTCACATGATAATGAAATTTTATTACTCACTTATTAAATTCAAGCATTTTTTTTGTTAGATAAGTGTTTTATTGTTGAAAGATAAAATCTTATTAACAAGCAATTAAGAAACTAATACAGGGCTGCTTTGAAATAGTTTCAATAAGTTTAACTATGTATTCTTTAGGTCCCATATACTCACAAAAAATAATAAAAAAAATTAAACAGCTTTAATTTAGGCACAATCAAATTTAGAAAATTCTTGTAGAACTTTTTAAGAACCTCTGATTTGCAATATTTATAATCAGAAGTTTCATCTCAGATTGTAAGGAAATCATGTCTATTTATTCCATTCTTACTCATGTTACAGGTCATTCCAGATCAATGTAGTTGGGCATCGCCATGTATTGGTAAACATTCAAGATAATTGAAATTGATAAAAAAACTCGATTCTGTTATTAAATTAAATTTGGCTGTTTTTGTGGAAGTAAAATTTATTAAAAAATGGAAAAATCTTCATTATTAAAACTATTACCGCTTGCAAGAGAAAGTGCATCTTATTTCATAGAATTAATTTGCTTTTCATTATTTCTGAATTAAAAGCATTATTAAAAAAATAAAACTACATTTTCTCTTGACAGGTAATCAAAACTTGTAGATTTTCTTCTGGTTGTGCACTTTCTTGAACTATTGAACAGTTTGTGTTGTTTGTGTACATATGCTTTTACAAGAAACAAATAATGATGGTAGCAAAAAATAATTAATACCTTCTAAATTATTGCAGCTATTTTTAAAGAATTCTTAGTGTTTATAAATTCAAAAAGCATTACACATATGCACATGGTAATAGGTTACATGCGGCATGTCAACGTGTTTTTCACGCCAATACTAAATTACATTAAATCACAATGAAATTTATTTTTAATTTTCATTTAAATAAGAAAATTCTGTATCGTTTAATCTACCAGCTGTTAACAAAAGATAGAATGGGTCATAAGTATTCTAAGGTCAAGTGTTAGTAGAAATTGGTTGTTGAAATTCAATATTTAAGTTACGTGTCACGCTAATAAATAAAAATTAAATGACATTCACGTTAAGCACCCATTTATTAGTAAATAAACAGAGTGAAATTTGATATGTTATTTTAATTTGTTATGTCAGCAAATACATTCATAGTTTTCTTGAATGTCTTACAGACTAATTAAGTGACCAATGCTAGCAGTTCCTAAAATTTTTAAAAAAGGAGAATGGTATTTAATAATCTCAAAAATGTATCTCTTCTAATACGTAGAGTTGCCCATTTTTGTTTCAACAACTATTTCAAAACAACCCTGTATAAGTTCTTTTAACAAATTAAATGATAAATGTGAATGCATAATAAATTAAAATTAATATGTATGTAAGCCCAATGAATATTAGAAGTCATGAAAACTTTCTTCCATTGTATAATAGGTTTTTAAAAGTAAAAAATTTTTTATTTCCTTTCTAAATTTTAAGTCGCAAGGAGATTGTGTTAAGTTAAAGACTTTTTTAGCACTGTATATAATAAATTTTTTTGTTAAAGTTGGATAAAGTTAAGGTCTTCTGGCCCTATACAGGGTGATTTTAAAACCCGCCAACAAACATGGACCATACACATGGGGATAGTTCTAAATCAAGAGAAAAAATCCTAGTTGTTTTCAAGAAAATAGAGTGGCAAAATTGTTTGAAAGCCACTGCAATAGTGGACAACTAAACATGTGACTTTAAGTAAATAAACTATATGCACACGAGAATCATTCAAAAACAGTAAAACCAGGGATATTAATTTCATTTATACCTTCGCATTTACTTACAGAAGTTGTATGTAAAGTTAAATTTTCAGGATCTTTGTGTTTTATCACATGCTTTTGAACAATAGTATCTTTATTTTTTCACTACTAAAGTGTACTAATTTTCGGTTTTGTATTAATGTAATACATTTAGTTTTAAATTTAACATCATGTTTGTGTAATAATAGATACATAAATTAATATCGTAAAAGGTAAGTTCTTCAGTTCTCATTGTATTATCTTATTTTAAATTGCAAGTTGAGAAGGGTTAAGGAAAATATTCTTTGATTCTGAATGTAATAACAATTGCCAATTGCTTTGATTTTTGTGTAATTTAAAATCATATATGTAATAATAAAAAAATGTCTTATGACAATGAAAAACATTGTACACTTTTAAAAATTAAAATGATCCAAAAAGTAAATTATCAAAATTATGGTGCTTATAAAAATTTGAAAAATACGGTCATTAGTATAATTGAATGTGTTTAAAGAAATATTAAATATTCAATTTTTGTCTTCATAAAATACGAACAAATAAAATTGCAAATCATTCTGTATCGAGATAGGTTAGTTTTACACAAATAAACAAATACAGCTGCAGCAATTTGATATTATTAAACATGTTATTTACTCTGTGATACATAGTAGAAATTGGATTATGTCTAGACAGAATTCATTTGTATATACATTTTCTGACAGTTCTCAAAAATTGATATTTCCAGTTTTTTCCATAGAAGTGTTCTATTTTAGGAGATTTTCTTTTTAATGGACATGGTTAGACTTCTACAGTACCGTGTTAAAATTGGTCGGTGGATTTTAAAATCACCCTTTATATTGTGGGCATACAATTAACATTTTTATATTTTTTAAACATAAAGCAGACTCTAGTACAAATAAACAGGCCAAGGTTTATATTTTGTGATATAATAACAGCAATTTACAGAAGGACAAGGTTGACCCTGCATAAATACGTTATCGCCCTTTTTTTGTAAAACAAATGTGCATTGAAAGAGCTTTAAAGTGTATGAGCCGCAAAAACATACTCCTCATCTCAAATGATTCTCAACTAGCAAATAATAAACATTATTGGTATCAGAAATATGTAGATAATATGCTACAGATCTTACAGCATAATATCCAGAAGCTAATTTATTACAAATGTTATTTATGTGTATGTGAATTGACATATAGACCCAAAAATTTGTTTCCTAGTTTGGAGTCCATGATCTCACTTCCAAGTGTTATGTGAGGGATGTTGCACTTACAAGAAATTCTTTAGTCTTTGAAGTGTTCCGACAGTAAATTTACATCACACTGGTTTTTTCATCTTTGAAATGTCACCATGAATTTTTTTTCAATAGTGCATTATTGTTTTTATCTTGCCAAAGGATAGTAGTATTATCTACAAATCTGATAAATTGATCTGGGATGTTTATATTAGATGTTGTTAAAGTAAATACAAAAAAAGAGGGAACCTAAAATGGATCATTGTGGAACTCCACAATGGATCTGAAGTTGATAAGATGTCAAGCCATTTTTTTGTGACACTTTGGATCACCTCTGAGAGATATGAATGACACCAATTTAAGATTATATGAAATCATAATGTTCAAGTTTTCTCAGCAATATTTCATCATTAACACAGTTATAACAATCTCTAGATGTACAGACTTGGAACATTTAAACTTGAATAACTCAAAATATATTCAAGATATCGGTGCACTTAGTCCATAATATAAGTGGTGAGCACTTGGTAATAGTGTAATTCCTCTCACACGAAAACTGTTGGTCCAGCTGGGATAGTATTTGCCACTTCAAATAATGTTAAATGGAACTCATAAGAGGAGGCGCTGGGTTAAGCTAGCTCGTAACTGTTTACACATATAAGATGGGTCACAAAATTAATAAAAATACCAATTAATTACAGGTACTAGATTTAATAAAAAAGAAAGAATAGTAAACTTGAACAGAATTAAATAATCAATACTCGCTGTGCCAAGCATATCATGAGATAAAAAGCATGTGATCAGCAAATATATTCCCCATTATGTAAAAAGGCAAACCACAATGCATCCTCAGCGATAACAAAGGCTCAATAAGTATTTTACAGTGGGGCAGCTAAAGAGCGGAAAATTGTGTTAGCAATTTTGATTTAAAAACGATTTTTATTTAAACCATACACTTTTAATATCTTTATATGCCTTTCCTCATTAAGTATGCTAATGGAACCTGTCTTCTTAAGTCACGGAATGTGTACATAATTGATGAAAATGCAATACATGAAATCAAAACTATTTTTTAAATATTAATTAAAAAAATGTAATCCACTATGATCATAACTATAATATTGAAATAATCTGATCTGGGATTGTAACTAAAAACTGAATTATTCTTAACTGCTTGACAATTTTAATGTAATAAATCATCTATTAGAGAGTCATTTTATACTTTAATTAGTGTGTCAAAAAATGGTTATATAAGACCAGTGCTACCAATATTCTATCAATTAATATTAACACCCCTAGTTTCCTGGAACGTCCTCATGAATAATGAAAATGCAAAATGGCTATCCTGCTATCACATAAAGTACATATTTTTATATAAACCATGAATTCATTTCACATCCTTATACTTAAAATTAACCTTGAAATTTGTAACATTTTACATATTTCTGTTGAAAATAATGTTTATAGATAAGACTATATATGATAAATATCAAAAGTTGCAAGAATTTTATAACATTAGTGGTGGAGATTTTGAATATTCATTTTTAACAGTATATCAAAAATGCTTGAAATATAATTTTTATAAATTGCCTGATAATAAATAAGTCATGAATTAGTCACATCACTAAATTTTCCAGATATTACGTGACCCTTTTTTTAACGATTTCTAAATAGATAAGAAAATATAATATTTGAACATTTTATTTTAATCAAACATTTGCATAATAACTGTAAAACATCAAAACTAAGTACTTACATATGTGTTGTGTGTAGACTTCTGCAAGTAGCACCGAGCCCAGTAAAAAAAGCACCATAGACACACCCATGTTGTTTCATTAACATTAACCTAATGAAAAGAAGCAGACCTGTAAATAGTCATATATATCTACACCCAAGTACAAAGTAGTTATTTATAAAATGATAAGATAAGATAAATCACTATGGAACTGCGAATACTAAACTAACGTAATTACGTAATGCAGAAAACATATTTTAAAGAAATTCGATTCGTAATCTAAAACTTATAACAATTCAGATCGACTGACTCACTTTAACTAATTGATATTTTTGAGCCGAGCTTTAAAATTACAAATGAATCATTGGGGAAAACTAATCTATTAAGCATTTTAGTTTATAACAACACCCTACCTAACTTCAATATTTGCCTTAAATGATTTTGTTACACAATTTCTGTACAAATATATTTTTTACTATACAATCCATAAGTATTTTGCAAAAAACATAAATTATTTTACGATATTAAATACGATCAATTTCACTAACTTGTTAAGGTAACTTCTAAGCTCTAATTAACTGAAATTAATTTTTACTGAATTTTTCAAATATTCAGTTAGTTTCACTTTCAACTGTTGAAAAGATACATAAAACATAAAACAAACAAAAATAAATATTAAAATTCAAATAATTAAAAAGAGCACAATGTGTAAATTCATTTGCAACTGAAATATATTCTGGACATGTATTTTCTAATCTGAAGTGTGCTTGTGATAATTAATCATGCTATGACGAGACACTTTAAGAGGGTTACTTTAGAATTAAGCATGCAAAATTTAGTTTAATGGTTAAAAAAATACATGTGTTTGTTTTCTGCCATATTATTTAATTTGGAATCATGTGTACCTTAATTAGATTTTGCATTATGACAGAGGAGCATCTGCTCATATTCAGTACACTGTTAACTTGTTTTATATGTTCAGGCTTCAATTCAAATTACTGAATCCTCATAATAATAAAATCAACACAAAACAATTAATTTCTTTGTAGAAATATTATTTACAATCTTTGGAATTTATGTTATTGTGATTTAATTAAGTAGGCATCTATTGCAAAATTTTTAAATTAATATTTTGTAGAAAGTAATTTTTTTGAATCACTACAAAAATTAATTGATCACTATAAAAATGCTCAAGTCTTAAGGCTGCCTCTTAGTCCGATCTAGAAATCAAGATCAGTCTCGAGACGAATTTTAAAATGACATGATTCCATAGTTAGAAATAATGACAGTTTCAAAACAAGGTCTTCAAGATGATCTTGACAAATATGAACACACAAGTCTTATAGTCTTAAAGATTGACAGGGTTTCATAGTTGTTTTCAAAATAAGATTATCTTCATCAGCACAGGATCAGAGTCATTTAAAGATCATTTTATTTCTAACTTGGCAAGCAAATAAAAAATTATTTGCTATATTTTTCTTTTCATCTATTATACCTATTTAATTTCTATACAGGGTGTCTTAAAAATAACCGGCATCACGAAAACTGTGGATACCTTATAACATGTATAACAAAATTTTCCTATGAAATTTTCTTCAAAAACATATAGTTTTTGAAATATTAACAATAATAATATTAAGTCCAACCATAGCGTGCACCTGCCACGTCGAATAGTTATATGATTGCCCTTGATCTATATACTCATCAGTATATCTTAAACATATTTATTTTTAAAAATATTTATTATAGAAGATAAAGTTAAAATGATTTTATATTACTTTACCTGACATATTTTAGAATAGTGTTTCTCAACATCCGGTTCGCAAATCTAATATGTTACCTAAAAATTTAAAAATAATTTTTGCAAAGCAAAATAAATAAAAAATTGATTTTCCAAGTGTTCCTTTTTTGTACAATAGTAATTTGTAGGGAATAATATTGTTACTGGGTATTTTGTTTTAGAATTTCTCTGTTGAATACACAAATTTTAAAAGAAAATGAATTGTATTATTTATTGATTTCTGACTAGTTTCGCCTATAATTTTTAGGCATTAGCGAGGATAATTAAGGAAGCAGCCATTAATCAAACATAATTGAAAAGTTAAAAATGAACACATTTAAAATTAAGTTGATAGAAGTCCATATGCCTTATAATAATTAAATAAATTCAGTTTGTAAAACAGTACGTGATTCAAATTGAAGTTCAATTAAAATGCGTTCATTTTCATCTTGTCAATTATGTTTTATTAATAGCTGCTTCCTTAATTATCCTTGATAATGCCCAAAAATTCTAAGCAAAACTAGTCAGAAATTAATACATTTTATATGGATAAGATTGTGCAATTTATTTGTATTTTTTATTTAATATTCCTTTAATCCGTTGTGTGCATTATGGTCCAAACCCAATTATTGAATTGTATTAATTTCATGTCTGACATTTAAAATAAAACAATTTAGAATCTTGTATTTTTAATAAATAATCTTGGTAGCGAGCAGCATGAACAAGAAGAAATATTCAATATTTTTAAAAATTAAATATTAAAGTGTAACAACCTACTTAAAATTGTTTTAAGTTATTTCAGAAAAAGTAAACAAGACCAACGAACCTTTATAGGTCAAAGTACATCAAACATGTCCTAAACAGATAGTACATGTTTTTCTAAGCAGTTTTAAATTATAGTAGTACATTTTTACTATAGTTTAATTCTTAATTCCATTTATTTAGTAGTCAGGATTATATTTAGTTTAACAGAAACAGATTAACGTGCGATTTAAAATACAGTAGATTTTAGACATTCACTAACGGCCCTAGTTTACCTACATACAATATGTATTTAATGAATAATTTCTAGTTGTAACGAATTACTTGTGTATGTTCAGTTAATTCAATTAAATTTAAAATATACTGATATAATATAGTCATGCATTTAACACGTTCTCTGCCATGGTGATTTCTAGTACTTGGTTATATTATGTCACGTACGCTTTTTTCTTTTAAATGCATAATTTAATTATGTAATTAATGATACGGGGTTCCTTTTTGGAAATTTAGGGGAAAAAATATATTGGGCTTTCTGTTAAAATGACCGACACAACGCAATGTCATTTCATGCCACATCGGTCATTCAATTAGACATTTTCCGTGTAATTTCGTGCCAGAAGCAAGGTAGGTGGGAGATCAATATGCATTCTTGCATAATGTTCACGGTGTGTGCGTTTTTATGGTGTACATGTGTTTCTGTCCAAAAGGAATCCAGAGTAATAGCAAAGAGAAAATATTCATTGATGGTGATAAAAATAACATGACTGAAGTGGAAATGTTGTAAATACTCAACATGTCTGATGAGGATTTTGATGATAGCGACATGGATGTGAATTATGAACCTACATCTGAAGATGAGTGTAATGAATTGTTTGATTCAGTGGACATGGAACCTGTTGTATCCGAAGTTGACCAAAATTAGGCAAGTTCACCACAAGTTATGACAACCGCTGCTATGTCATCTGATAATGGCCCAGACGATGGTGCAAGTAACAATTCAGATACTTGGTTCTTACCTCGTGGTAAACAACCTCAATTTGTAGAACTTCGGGATTATGTTGGTATTAGTCCTATAGTCATCGATGAACTCATCCAAGGTAAACCGGAAGATTTTTATATGTTGTTAATGAGTCTATTTTTGAATTGATGAGCGATCAAACCAATACATATGCAACCCAGTATCTCGAGAAAACATCAAATGTTTCTTCTTCATCACGCCTTCATCAGTGAGACCCTACAACTGTGGCGGAAATGAAACGTTTTTTGGGTCTTATTGCTTATATGGGATTAGTAAAAATGCCTTTTGTAAAAAATTATTGAAGCAGAGGCCCCATATTTAGAAACGAATTTGTGACTAAGGTAATGTCTCACAACAGGTTCAAGCTTTTATTACGAATGGTCCATTTTGCAAACAATGATAAATACATAGAAGGTGATCATTTGCTTAAAATTCAAAGTCTCGTTGATCAACTAGTGGCAAATTATGAAATTCTTTATCATCCTGGTGAAACAATGTGTGTTGACGAGTCGCTTATCGCCTTTAAAGGCCGTCTTAGTATGAGCCAATATTTAAAGTTGAAATGGCATAAATAGGGTATTAAGGTATTCCAATTATGCACAGGGAACGGATATGCAGTTTGCCTAAAGGTTTAAGCTGGAAAAAATCTTGAAACTACCAAGACTACACCTAAGAGAGTTGTCATAGAATTGTGCGAACCGCTTTTAAATGCAGGGCGAATGATTTGCACAGACAACTGGGATATCAGTATCGATCTGGCTTATGCACTGCTGGCTCAAAACACTCATTTGATGGGAACCCTAAGAAAAAATAAAAAGCATATACCAAAGGATGTCACTTACAAATTGCAAGAGAATCGCTGTGCTAAACTGGAAAGATAAGCATAATATAATAATGCTATCAACGAGGCACTCAGATAAAATAGTTGAAATTGTTACGACGCGGTAAAACTATTGTTAAACCTTACGTGGTAGTTGACATATCGGATCAAATGGCAGCGTATTCTTCGCCACTTAGAAAAACTATTAAATGGTATAGGAAATTGGCTGTGGAATTGCTACTATCTACATCTATAGTTAATGCTCATATATTATATAAGGAATGTACGGGAAAAACTATGGGCATTGTCAAAGGAAATGAAGAGAAACGTCCAATGGTAGAACAAAGGGCAAGAAGGATATGTCACACATTGATTAACAAAGAAGGGAAAGCGGTTAAGGTAAGCAAACACTGTAAAGGATGTTATGAGAGAGCAATACAAGAAGGAAAAGAACCGAAAGAAAGAAGAAAAGTAAAAAAAGTTTCGTCATTTTCTTCTAGTTGTCCCAATGAGCCATTTTTGTGTCTTAATTGTTGTAATGCAATTAATAGAAATAACTAAATGTTTTGTTTGTGTTCTCTTATATACCGCTATCATAAAATTTTATTTCTTTGTTGTGTAAATATAACAGTTATAAAATAAAAGGTTGGTTTGTAAAATGTTGCTATTAAAATAAAGGCTTGCCAAATGATGAAAATTATGAAAATCAAAAAGTTTTCCTGTGCATTTGCTTTACCATGCCGCTTTGGTCATACACTCATATTTGTATTGCTCTATTAGCGACGGTATGCTGCAAGCCGCTAAAGGTATATATGTTATTTCGGTCATAATGACTGATGCGGCACCATGGCAGCGACTAGGTTTAGATCACGATGACCAACACAGCAGGTAACGTGTTAATTAACAATAGAAGTAAATATTTTCATAATGAAATGCTTTCACATTTCTCTGTTATAGTGAACCCATGATATGGCAAACAATCGCCTACAATGAATAAAATCTTTTATAATTGCTTTTAATGGACATATTTATAACAAATAATCGGAAGTAACGAACAATTTAATTATTGTAAATTAGATTTTACGATCTTTTATAAAGAATGTAATTTGAAAAACTTTTTGGTTATTCTGATATTTAACATTTGGCAATACTGTACTGAAGTTTCAAGATCTTGGTCAAGATCATCTTAAGAATACATTATAAATTCTAAACATAAATAAGATCATCTCTAGAAAATAAGATTATCTTAAGACCGATTTCTAGATTGGACAATGAATTCTACACTTAGTTATTATTATATTACGGTATAACCTCTAGAATCTGACTACATGTTAATTCGAACATTCAGTAATCCAAACCTTAATACTTTGAATGAATTAACCGAACAAAACCTCTTTAATCTGAAAATATGTATTTAAATACATAATAATCCTGAAATCTGATCTTTATGACTTCGTATTTTTATGACTGTCAGTGCGATTGTTCACATTATTATTGTTAAATTACTGACTATGCAATTTCTTGTAAAATTTCATGAAATACACATACATAATGCGACGTGCTTGTTAAAACTTTAAACTGCCACAAAAGCAAGTGTTTAAAATTGGCAGAAACAATCGAAATTACTAATAAATTAAATGCAGGTGACACTATTTCAAGTGCTGCAGTACAATATAGCATCAGCAAATCTACAGTGTTCGATATAAAGAAAAATAAATCAAAATATCTTAAAATTTCTTCCACTGATAAAGGCCCCGGAAACAGAAAAACATTAAAATTAAGTACATATCCTAAGATTGAAAACTGTTTATACAGCTGGTTTTTACAGAAAAAAAAATAAATTATGTATTTTATAAATCGCCCATATCAGGAAATATTTTGTTTGAAAAAGTTAAATATTTTTATAGTTAAATAACATACAAACTTGATTTTTTGACAAATTCTGGGTGGCTTCAAGAATTTAAAAGAAGACATGGAATTCGTCAATTAACATTTCTTGTGCATAACTTTCAAACGATATTAATTCTGTTGCACCATTTAAAAAGTTATTTTTAAGCAAAATTGCGCAGTTTAATTTAACATCTGATAAGTTTATAATGCCAACGAAAGTGGCCTATTCTGTAAAATTTTATCTACTAAAACACTGGCACATGCTGGTGAATTGTCTGCATCCGTAGAAAAGTTTTTAAAGAAAGAATAACCTTTATGCCTTGTGCTAATACATCAGGAAGTCATAGGCCAAAATTGCACCTCTTTAATACAACCAATGGATCAGCATATTATACAAACTATAAAATGAGCATATCATAAGAAATTGCTGAACATTATTGTGCACTTTAATGAAGACATAGCTGCAAGCCTTAAAAATAACTCTAAAAGACTTAATTTTATGTTTAGACAAAGCTTGGCATCACATAAGTGATGATGTTATCAAGAAGTTCAGATACAATTTATGACTGACTGATGATAATACAATATGGGAGGACGACATGATATATCATCATCAAGATTAGCACTAAAATTGTAATCGAACTCTCTACTAACACAGACTGAAGGGGAACTAAATAAAATTGTTTTGTTAATGAAACAACATGAAACTTACCAGTGGATGTTTTGAAATAGCATCTTGTTATTTTGTCAGAGGGAGAAATTATCACAGAAAAGTTGTCTCTAGAAGAGAATTAAGAGCATACATGTGATATAAGTGATGAATCTGAAGAGATTTGGGCTCTAGAAAATGAAATTCTACCTAAACAAATCCTCCTACAGTAGTTGCGATAAAAAAAGTGTGTGTTATAAGCAAAAAAATTACTGCTTTTTTAAAAAACAATAAGGAATACTTTATATGCAACTTTTAGAGTTTTGATACTTTACCTGACATTTTAGAACAGTATTTCTCAATTTCCAATACACAAATCTAATAGCTAAGTGAAAAATTTAAAAATTATTTTTGTAAAGCAAAATGAATAAATAAGCGATGTATTTTCCAGTTGTTTTTTTGTTTACAATAATAAATTTTAAGGAATAATATTGTTACTGGTCGGCGTAAAAAGAATCGCTTATTTTGTTTTAGAATATCTCTATTGAACACGTTACAAATTTTAAAACAAAATCATTTTTATTAATATCATGTCTGACATTTAAGATAAAACAATTTAGAATCTTGTGTTTTTAAGAAATAATTTTGGTAGCAAGCAATCTAATATGTTTAAAAATAAATATTAGGGTGTAACAGATGACTTAAAATTGTTTTGTTATTTCAAAGTAAGTAAGCAAGGCCAAAGAACTTTTATAGGTCACATTACTACAAGTATATCTTAAGCAAACATTGCATGTTTCTATACGAATATCAAATTACAATAGTACGTGTTACTATTGTCCCATTCATAATTCTTTTTAGTTGCAGACAGGATTGTATTTAGAACAAATTATATCATTTAAACTTCCAAAATTAAAAAAACATTTTTGAAAAAAAATTACAAAAAAATTGGGCTCTACAGGTCATAAAGTACCCACAGTTTGTGCGGTACCACATTTTTTGGGATACCCTCTATACATAATATCTAATTTTTATACTTATAAATTATACTTAATTATACAAATTAATAAATTTTTCAAAATTGGAAAAGGCACAAATATAGAAAAATTTTCCTTGGCCAGGATTTGAATCCGGATTTCTAAATTGACGCTGTCGCGGTCTCACCTTTATCTTTGGTCTATTTTACATTAATTTTAGTAAGTACATTTAGTACGCCCTGTATAAAGATATTTAAAATATCGTTTTGGATGTTTCTGTGGGTATACGTTAGCAAATAATTATTTTTCTTATATTAATATTCCAGGAATGAAGGTCGAGGTTAATTAATAAACCTAATTC
>JAHWXV010874679.1:0-11544 GCA_024586415.1 Phrixothrix hirtus
TAGTTGTACAAGCACACCCACGGTCCTTCGCCTTATTTAAACTTCGTTTGGGACATGAAACCCCAGCCCCAAAATACAGTTCATAAATCGAATCGTCCCGTTCTAAATGTGCTTTGTGAAAACCCGCTAAATTTAAATCTTGTTATCATATCGCACAAGTCTATTGCTACTAAATTAGGCGAATATGGCGGATGGTCCATAATTATCTCGCATTCCTCACTTTGTCATGAAGGATCCAAGCTTTGTTGAGGCGCATTTCTAATAATCCGGTCCCGAGCCAAAAAATACGGTATGAACGATTCATCATAAACGGTTAATTTCTATCGTGGCGATTGTCTCTTGGTTTCTCAACTGAAATTTGGCATCTTGGCGCGCGACAACTCTTGCAGAGCCAAGTCTTCTGTCAGTACCTGACGAACGCCTGGCCATAATTTCGATGCGAGATCACCATCATCGAAAGGTCGCCATTCCCCGTTCACCACTTCTGTTCTTCACGAACTCTCCTCTCACTATGAAGCTTTTGCCAAAATCTGAAGCTGAGACACGCATAGTTAATAAAATTATATAACTATATAAAATCCTGATTCACTATTTGCGTGCAGCGGAAGCTCCGCCCATAGCCGCTAATCCATAAACTGTAATTAATTCAAGGTTACGAGAAATATACAACGCTATAGCAAAGGTTAGCAGGAAGGTACTTTTATCGAGAAGTTTCGAAGAATGGAAGAAGTTGTGAACGTGCTTTTTCCTAGAGCCTGAAATGTTTTATTTCTCTTGTTTCCAATTTCGGTTATACTTGGCATTGCACTTGCTTATGTCACTTGCCTCTATGATCGAATCATACAACTTTGTTATATAGTCCATATAAGGAAAGTTGCGTTGCACGTAGTCAAAGACGTTTGTTAATTTTGACAACTAAAGTGATTGTCCTAATTTGTTAAAAATATTTGTCCTGAAGAAAATAGTTTTTTGAAGTTTTCGGACAACTTTCGTGGAGATGAGGCAGTGTTGTATGCGACGGCGTTCGTTTCGGCGAATGCATTGTCGATAACTTGCATTGAACGTTTCTTGGATTAGATTTATTACATACATACAATTCAGCAAACACGTGTCCGATTTTTTCTATAATAGTTTAAAAAATTCCCTCGCCTGATTATCTCACCGTAAAAGATGATATTCATAGTGGTAAAATATCACTTCGCGAGATCAAATTATATGTGAACCAGAAACCAAGAAAGTCTCCCTATTAGATCAACAGACCTACAAAGAATATCGGAACAAACCCCAAATATATAATGAAACTAGTCAATTATTTTAAGTCTTTATTTACAAGTATCTTACTTTAATTATCTATTTACACATATTCAGCGTAATATTTATTTTAGAGCACACAAACGTTTATAATTATATTTATTTATAACAGTTTCTTAACAAAACAAAGTTCTTAGGAAACCTAAATTAGAGAAATTTGACGTGCTATTTATATAGAAAGATACTATTCTGGAATATTCGAGAATATTAAGGAATAAAATTATATAAAATGCTGATGTCATAAATTCCTGTGTGTCCTTGAATTTATTTAGTTATCAGTTGCAGTCATGAGTCATTCATGATTACATCATTTAAATTAGTACCATGGAATGTTCCAGAATCTTCTACAAAGTTCCTGTTATCTCTAATTCTATTATACTGTCGTCTCCTTAAGCCTTTGCTCTTACGGTGCTCCTACTTTTGTTTGCAAATACCGGAATCTGCACTAGACAGTCGTTAGTGGAGTTCCTGTTGTATTCCACCAGGATCTTGATAACTCTAACGTGTTCTGTACCACGTTCCAGTTAAGCTGGTCTAACCCGCACCCGAGCTTTATTTAGTACGACTAACTTTCTATCATCATCGGCATACATTTGTTCCTTTAGGTCCCATAATGCCTTCCACAAGTCTTCGTAACATGGCTTCTGATGATACAAGGCTTTCATCACGAGGATATGTTTCGCATATCTTGGCGATGACGATGACATGTCTTCCCAATTTCTAGCTCTTGCTGCTGTATTTCTTCTACGCCACCAACTCTTTTTTTAAATTCGACTGCGATACCATAGGACATTCGCATGTCTTTAGCGACACAATTAACCAAGGAGTACTCCTCTGACACATGAAACAGATTTCTATATTGGTAACTTCAAACCGAGCTTTGCGGTGTCCAGAAAATGACTCATCACTGTTCTTGGCTTATACTTTTTCTAACTCAACATGGTTCGCCATTCGGTCTCATTCTTGTTGTTTTGGTTCTGCACTCCTCAACATATGGTGCTAACTAATTTATGTGGGCCACCTTAGGTTTTCCTATAGACAATTTCATTATTCGATAAATTACAGCGTTGATCCTTTTTATAACTCTAGACGGATGCTTGTAATTTGGGAGAAAGACCTCGTCGTCGGTGAGGCTGGTACAACCAAGTCAGGTCATAGAGTTGAATTCGTCCCGCTTTGGAATTTCATTTCGCAATCTGAATGTTATTGCGAACCTTCTTATGAATTGAATTTAGTTCCTTTCGTAGACTATCGGCATATTCATTTCCAGCAACCTGCTCCTCTCCAAACTTAACTATCAAACTCCAAATCACACGACAACCTAATTTTACGTCCAAACAATATTCTAACTGGAGTCTCATTTATAGCCGACCGATATGCCATCAAAAACCGATTCAAGTACTGGTCTTAATCTCCTTGGTGGTTTGAAAGAACTTTTGATAAATATTTTCCCAAAGTTCGATTTATGTCGTATGACTGTGGATGAAGAGCAGTCGTTCTGGTCTTGCGCATTTCAACAGCTAGCAGAGATTTTGGAACAGAACTGATTCAAAATTTCTTCCTTGCTTGAATGCAATTCAAACAATTCCGGAACGGCCAAACAGTTCTTTGGCCAAGGTCTCGGCTACTGTAACTGAATCTTGATTTGGTCCATTTACTAAATAGTCCATCGCAACTAGGATGTATTTATTTCCTACTTATGTATCCGGAAATGAGCCAGCTATATCAATTGCTACTTTTTTGTCTCATCCGTGTTTTCGCATCCTCAATTGGTTGTTTGCAGAAGCGCATGTTACACATTTTCGACACCACTCCTTAACATCATCCCTGCAGTTCACTCAATATAATCGCTTCTGTACTTTTTCCAGAGTTTTCTTTATTGCCATATGCCCTCCTGATGGATCATTATGAAGTTGTCGTAAAACTTCCAATGGTTTGTTTTTCAGAACCACCAACTACATTCGTCTTTCACTTCCATTATCATTTTCCAGGACTCGTTCCAAATGTTCATCCTCAACCTGCAAAGAATTCCATTGAGATCAATATACTTTAACAGCGTGATTAAATTAGCACCGCTTTCTCCCAACCTGGCCATTGATCTTCATTCTTCCATTTTAACAAAACTTAAGATCTGGGACGCTTTCTTATTCTTGCTTGGCCTATCCTGTTTACAGTGGTACGCCTTATGGGAGGTACTTCAACATTTGACTGCAACTCAGAGCAGTATTTTCTACATTTTCAACACCATGCTTTAATTATTGTTAACACCGTTTCTGCCAAGCTATCAGCACTAGTTTTGTCTTACTCAAAAGCGCGTTAACAAATTTGGCCCTTTGATGCTTGTTTGGCTGTTTGAAATTCCAGTACATGAGTCGATGGACTAGCAAAGTGACGTGGACGTGCTAATCTAAGTGGCTGTTGGGTTTCAGAATTCCGAAGATCTTCCACAAATGTTTACACCCCAGTTTGCTCAATAAAGATTTCTGGAGTCGTTGGTATGCTAAACTCACTGGCCGTGTAATTTTAGTTTCAAATTTATGGGCGTTCTCTCAGATTTTCTGAATTCATTTGCTTAACTGGGCACAGTAGACCTGTGCAGATATTTCTCACCATATCGCAGTTCTAGTCGTGA
The DNA here is from genome assembly GCA_024586415.1 of Phrixothrix hirtus. Lineage (NCBI taxonomy): Eukaryota > Metazoa > Arthropoda > Insecta > Coleoptera > Phengodidae > Phrixothrix > Phrixothrix hirtus. The sequence continues at coordinate 3,944 of JAHWXV010874679.1, forward strand.
AATAAGATAATTGAAGTTATTCTGCAGATTGTCTGGTATGGTTTGTAGAATGTCTAAAGCCACTACTAAAGTAGTTGCCTTTTCTTTAATGGTCCATCTATTCGATGTTTTTGATAATTGGCCCTAGATATTTTCTTGTTATTGGTGGGTGCTTTCGCGTTTCTTCTAGCAGCAGGCAAGTACGGGTTCTGCTGTGCATTGATTTTTGTAGATTATTCATAAGGAACAGGTCCTTTTTACTTACGGTGAGGAGGATAAACTTTTGATGTAGTTCATTTCACTTATTGGTTACCTCCTCATAGTTTGCTGATATCTCATTGGTAATGTTTATTTCTTTTATTAATTTATTTGTCAGATTTTCTTGTAATTTGTTTTGACTGGATTTAATCTCTTTCTATGTTTTATTTTGATTTAATTTCATTCGTCTTGTAATTCATTTTGACCGGATTTAATTTATTCCTGTAATTTATTTTGACTTAATTTCATTTCTTCTTGTAATTTATTTTAACTGAATTTAATTTGATCTGATTTGCATTAATCCTTCCCATTTCTTCTTGTAATTTAATTGGATTGGATTTCATTTCTCCCTGCAACTTTTGCAACATTTTCATCAGAGATTCCATATTTTAATGGCCACTTCTTGTTACGGGCATATATGAGATAATTACTACTTCTAATTTATTAATAGGCCGTGAGTTCACATTTTTAATAACAAATCTCGCACATGACACCAATGTAACGATATTACCCATTTACTCTGCCAATTATCTTGTTGTTTGACGTGGATTTTCGTGAATAAGCTGGTTCAATTGCTCTTCATTAAACGCAGACGGTCGACCGGTATGTGCCCCATCCTTGAGATCGTAATCTCTGTTTTTGAAACGTGTAAACCATTTTTAAGCCGATTTTTCAATCATGTTATCGCCGTATATAGCACAAACATGGCGAATAGCTTTGCCGGCCTCGGATCCTTGTTTAAATGCGAAGAGGAGAAGGTGTCGAAAATGTTCATATTTGTCAACTTAACATTCAATTGTAAAACGAAAAAATCAACAAAAATTAAAACAAATGAAAAAACCAAACACGTTATGTTGTAGAGCAAAAATTTTAAATTTAAAAAACCTCACGAAATTATTGTTCAACATCAATAGACAAATATTTAGTAATTACAAAAATTAAAAATAATTAAAATTAATAAATTTTAATTGACAAACTGACAAAAATTGTTTCTATAAAAAAATTGAAAAATGACCATAGGATATAATTTTAAAATTTAAATTCATAATAAATTGAAAAGAAACGAACGCGTTATCAATAAACTTAAAAAATATATAAAATTACATTTTAAATATGATATATTTTAAAAATCCGTTATAAAAACAATAACAAGGCGTGAGTCGGCTTCAAACAATAATCAAATCTAAAAAACATTCTTTTTTTATAAAAATATGTTTTATATAAAATCTCAACCAAATCAAGATGGCATTGGAAATATACTTTGCTTGTAGCTTCTTTACAAAATCAGACTTATGCTGAATCCTGCATTCTTCAAGTCGTTGTGTAGTTTGTCCCACATAGTTATGATCACATGTATTACATGTTAACCGATAAACTGAATTACTGCACAATAACTTAAAAGTTTAATCTTAAATATTACTAAAAAGTCACTTGACAGGAAACATGTTAGTAAAACAAATTTTAATAGGATGGATGGTTTTGAAATAAAAATTAATGTCAATTCAATTTGGAATGTAAAGTAGAATTTTGTACTGTAAATCTTGTTCACGGTCAGAATTTTGAAGATTAATATTATAGAAACCATTTTTGTCAATTTATATCGATCAAAATTTATTAATTTCAATCTTGTTTAAATTTTAAAGTTCTTAAATTTTCATGTATATAGGTTTGTAGGTAAAATAATTTGTACTGATTATTATGCTTGCATTAAAGTTATTCTACTTATTTCCGAAACGTTAGCCCTCAAACCTAAAATAATGTTTCCTTGTTAGAAACAAATTTCGCTTACAATTATATATAATTATATTTAAAATGCTGCACCAGGAAAGTTACATCAGAGCTCAATTTACTCCGATAAAAATTTTACGGGAAATTTTGAATATAAACGAGCAATGTAAATGTATGTGTATTATAGAGTTAAAACATTTATAATATCAAGTTTAAAATAGATGTAAAATCGAAATCAAAAATCAAAATGACAAATTAAAACAGTTCACACAATTGTAAACAAATATTAGAATATGGTTTATAATTATTATATGAGGTAATAGGTCAATAAATAATCGTAGTTGTAGAAGTATATAAATTTACTGTCAACTTCAACTTGATGTTTCGCTAATAAATTAGCTTAATCATAAGTATAAATAAAAATATTAAATAGAGTATCTAAATATTAAGTTATAAAAAGTAAAAATTATTAAAATAAATTTAGTATAAAGGCACTTCAATTTAATAATATTTTTAAAAATGTCAATAGTTTAAATATTTTAAGGTCAAATTATATAAATATTTAAACATTAAACAAATATTAGGTAGCAGGTAATAAGAGTAAACAAACTTTTGCAAAGTTTAAACAAAATAAATTCAATTTATAAGATTTGGCATTTTCAGGTTAAGCATAAAATTATAAAAGATTTGTTCAAGTTTAGAATTAAGTATGTAAATAGTTTAAAAAGGATATAGGCCTCTATCATCAACGTTTTGTGGATAATTCGGAACAGAACAATTGCGGTTGAAGTGTGCCACAGTTTCAAATTAAATTCCTGTACAACAGACTTGATGCCTACAACGTTAAAGAGTCAGAAACTTATAAACAAATCCTAATTTAGTTATTAACCTTGAAGTTTCCAGACAAAAAATTTCAATCCACGTGATTGCAGACAGTCAAGAATCTGATGAGCATGTTACATTTTAAATCTTTTCCAATTCTGCGCGAAGCTTAATAAATTCCAGGAATCTGCAAAATTGCTGACGATGCAAGAATCCTCTATAAAAGGGAGCCACTTTTTTGGCAAACCTTCAGTGGCTTTTTAGACCTTGTAAACATAAAAGTGTTGCTTGCAAAATTTATTAAAATTAACATTTAAGCATTAAAACAATGTAAAAATGCAATAACTGTAAATAAAAATAAACCTCATTATAAATGAAAAATTTAACAAGGTAACAAATGGTTCAATTTAACAAATCTAATAAAAGTAAAAAAATTGTAGTGACTATGGCAAAGAAGTTACATCGGCTGTATAAATGTGGAGTAGTACACTAGAAAACAATAAACTTTTAGGTGTTGGTGTACGGGTACAACATCGCAGCCATAGATATTTAAACTAAACTTACTGGAAATATTTTAGTTGCAGTTCTTATTTTAATTTAAATAAAAACGAGTTATTTTAGATTTCGTTATTACATCTAGATTTAAGTAGCATTGTTTTTCTTAATAGTATAAGTTGCTCGAATTAATTTAATGTTATATACAGTTGGTGTGAACAAATTTTAATTTGATAACATTTTAAATAAATGATTAGACGCAGTTGTAAATTTGATTTAATCTTTGGGTTGTGTTTAAGTAAAATAGAATTTTGTGCACATTTAAACTCCGTTCGTTTACATTCAGTCAAAATAAGTTTGAATTTGAGCGGGAAATAATTTCATTGAGATTCAAATTGAAATATAAGTGAAGGTGTGAGCGAATGATAATTTTTTTATTATTCATAATTTAATGATTTCAAAGAGTAAAAGTATAGAGATAGAAGCAATAAGGTAAGATACAAGTTATTTAGGTTATACAGCACCACTAGTTGAGGGTTTCAAACAAAGCAATTGAAGTACAAGTTAGAGTAGGCAACCCAACTTACAGCCAAATTAAAATTCAAATTCAATTAATGGAAGCAAAGTTAAAATAAAATATAGTTGTTTTGAAATTCCTAACAAATCAAATTTCTTTGCTTGCGACAAACAGAAAATGAAACATACATGTCGTGTGAATAATGTTCATTATTGTTAGTTATAATTAATAAACAAATTAATCATAACCTTGTCGTTAAAATAAACAGTTTGCATAATGAACACGGCAATGTACTCACAAGTGTGGCAAAGCTTCATATTTACAGTTTATTAAATTGTAATGTTATGAACATGCAATGTTAAAAGAAATCTAATTTAAATTAAACAATCTGTCAATATCAATCAAAGTCTATCAAAATTTAAAACGAAATCACAAAATAAATTAAGATGGAGACTGTTATTTAATCCTGTTTATGTTCCTATATTTCCCAACAATCTGCTGGTTATCAAACAATTCAACAAACACATGGGTTAAACAAATATTTAATGTTAGCACAAAACATGTAGATGCGTCTTTGTTTATCTTTCTAGACAAATATTTGAAATAAATAGAATAATTGTTAATACATTGATAATGACCGAAATAGCATTTTTAAAATTATTCTATGCGCACAATTTAGAAACCATACATCAAGTTGAATATATTACTGAATATTTTTCAAATATTAATTAAATCTGCATACATGTGATGTTTAAAAATATTAAGGTTAAAAAGTCAATTTTTTCAATTAAATACAGTTATGGAGAAGGGATTTGTTTATATGAGTGAAACAATTTTAACTAATTATTTTATAGCTCATAGAATGCGTCTTAAGCTATATAAAATTAAATTATTTGAAGCATCCTGTAGAGGTAACGTTTGGAATCTGGAAATTTTGGTGTCAGGCCATAAATTAAAAAATTATATCAATAAATAAGACGATTCTATATTATACATTAATTGATTTACACAAACACAGATTATTGAAGTTGCCAAGATCTGACAAATAAATAAAAGTTATTCACTTGATGGAATTTTTAAATTATCAAGTTTTCAAATTTAATTTTTTTAAAAATTAGGTCAGGTTGCATTAATCATTTAGTTTGTTGCAGAATTAGTGTCATTACATGATGTATTCCTTGAGTCAGAAAAGATATTAAAATCAATTTAATGCCTGGCGCCTAAAAATTGAAGAAAACAGGAACGGTCGAGTTAGGGAATTTTGTATATGGTGGTTGGTAACATTAACTTTTGACATTTATAATAAATATAATATCCAGAGGTTAAAGTTAAGTTAATTTCTGAAAATAATTCGTGTTACAGTTGTAGATGACCTTGTACAAGAAGAATACGATAATTTGCAACAACTATGTGTATCAAAGGTCGTTTTTTTTTAAATAATGAAAGTTAAATTAGTGACTGCGAACGGAAGTACATTGTGTAGAATAATTTTGACACAATGTGCCCAAATGGTGTGACGGAGATGGGAAAGATAAAAGGAAGTGAGTGTACGTATTCTATATGCATATAACTAAAAATGCTGGTGGTGAAAAAAGACAATAAATGTTGCGTGATGCCTTTATTAATAGCACCAACAGCGGTCATACCTGCTTTCTCTATCTCATAAACTTTGCCACATCAGTTTCTGATTACAAGATTTTATAAATCTAAATTTATAAAATATATTCCCGCTCATAATTTATTAGACAAAGAAACTGGTGGCATAAAATATGCCTGCGGAATACGCATTTTCCAAAAATTGCAAATATTGGTGTGCAATGTAAGATACGCGACTATTTTAAATTGTCGTCAGTCAAGTTCTCGTCAAAAAAAAGTTTCAAAGCACATCTGTTAAGAAAATTATAAATACCTGGTATTTTTATCAGTACAACGTGGGATGTATTAAACATTAGATAAATGTAAGAAGTATTTCTTATTTAGAACTTATTGAATGTTTCGTTAAACAACAAGGTTATGTGCAACATCAATACATAATTTAACCAAGGTTTGCGGTTCTATAATTTGGATTCGGTATTAAATTTTCACTTTTAGAACTGTCTACTTAAGAAATTCCTAGGCAATTTTTTATACATTTGATTTTGGATAGCGTACAGCCCAAAACTATATTCATCCTGAGAGCTTTCGAAGAATGATAACACTACAAGATGGTTAAAAGTTTTATAGAATAATAATTATTGTACCTTGTCCGTTATATTTTATTTTTATACGTGTTATCCTGTGCATTATTTATTTTAATTTATTAAATAAATAGCGATGCCCGCAGTTATAAGATAGCGAAGCGCGCTCCGTACTGCGTTCGCTTCAATCCGATTGGTCGAGTTTTTAATTGTAATCGAGATAAAACAAAAACTAAATTGGTACCTCCCATATAATGTACGAGCTGTGCAATTATCATCAATATAGATCTAATATTTTTTGAGTTTAAGTGGAACAAACAGATCGGCAACTATAATTTGTATTTAGTAACGTGAAAATGTACATAAGTGTAAATGAGAAACCATATAACCATTATTAAATTTAATTTTGAGTGACGTAGAAATTGGCAAAATTGTATTCACTTCTAAACCTAGCTTTTCTACCTTTAAGCACTCGTGCTTAGAAATTCTACAATCTATATTCGTATGCACGCTAAGCTTCCCCATTCTCTATATTTAAGACAGAGCTAGCACATTCGTTAGAAGCGGCAGTTTTCGTCAAGTTTCCGTCGTCTCGACAAAACAAAACATACGACTAAGGCGCGGCGTGTCAATTGACTCGTCACATGATCCTATGCGACAAACGAGCGACAAATATTGTTAAGTATGTGTGACTAGGTGCGGAAACAATATCGCGATGTTAGTCGCGGCACTTTCAATGAGATACAAACAGTATACCATCAACATCATCCGTTATTTAGCCAATCTCTATGGTGTCTCATACACAACTTCTCTTCCCCAACTTGTCTCATTGAACAATCCCAATCACAGCATCAGATATACACGCCATCGCCTACGCCTAAGAATTTGTCCTAGCTTCAGACTTCCATCAATCAGGCATAAGAGAACTGGAAAGTAGCACGCCCAACGAAAAGTTTTGGTCAATCGTTAGTGCTGCGTTAATACTTCTTAGTGACTCATAAAAGGTTAGCATATCTAAGCATTTCCGAAGAAACTGTACTTTGCAAATAAGTGAGGACTTTTCGTTTCGTCGAAAGACTAACGAAATTTTTTGCCAATTGTTAGTGCTTCATAAAGACAATCTTTCTGCCTTTCTACGCGTTTTCAAAAAAACGATACTTCAATAGCGCGGTCCGACTTCACGGTTCGTTGAAATATTAACGAAATTTACTGCCAATCGTTAGTGTCTCATCATTCCTAAGCGTTTTCAAAAAAGTGACCCTTCACGTTTTGTTGAAAGACTATCGAAATATTCTGCCAATCGCTAGTGCTTCATAAAAACAATCACTCTGCTTCATAAGCGTTTTCGAAAAAAGGCACTTTAAGAGCACGAGCTGCTTCACGTTTCGTTCAAGCGCAAACGAAAATTATCTACCAAACGTTAGTATTTCAGCATTCCTAAGCGTTTTCGAAGAAAGAGCACTTCAAGAGTATATGCTGACTTCACGCTTCGTTGAAACACTAACGAAATTTTTTCTTCCAATCGTTAGTGCTTAATAAAGACAATCATTTTGCCTTCCTAAGCATTTTCGAAAAAACGGCGCTAACGAAAATGTATGCCAATCGTTAATGTTTCATCATTACTA